>PVIC010006691.1:9385-53487 GCA_004025085.1 Thryonomys swinderianus
AGGAAGGAAAGAAATTCTAACTTTATGCTACACATGGGTGAACTTTGGGGACCTTGTGCTAAATGAAATAAGCCAAGCCAAAAGACAAATAGTGAATGATTCTACATATGTGAGTTGTCAGATCTGTAGATAAAGAAAGTAGGATGATGTTACCAGCAGGCAGAGGGAGGGACAGTGAGGACTCAATGCCTAATGAGTGTTGAATTGGTGAAGATAAAGAAGTTCTGGGGATGGATGATCACACATTGTTAACTTACCTAACATCACTGCTATGTACACTGATACATGGTTAAAGTAGTACTTTTATATTATGTGTATTCCAACAACACTGAAGAGCTCACTTTCTTCCTGTCATCCTGTAAACTCTCCTGCTATACACTTGATTCCATCATCTTCTCTTTGCTAGTGGACTTTGGAGTCAGTGCCCAGCTTGACCGTACTGTGGGCAGGAGGAATACTTTCATCGGGACGCCCTACTGGATGGCACCGGAAGTCATCGCCTGTGATGAAAACCCAGATGCCACATATGATTTCAAGGTGTGATTTCTTCATTGTATTTTAAAAATACGTGTTACACTTTGGGTCTAGATGTCCCTTCAAGGCCTCATGCAGTCATAGGTGGGTGAATCTAGAGTGGGTGATGCTGGGATTAAGGACATGTGGTTATTAAATAAACTATTGGACCTGAGTGATTTGTTTGGCCCTGCCCTAGTCCCGGTACTGTGAATAGGATAAAAGGGTTAGAAAGATACTGTTAAAGCTACCTTGATGCCTTTGCTACCTGTGTGTGTCATGTTGTTTCTCTTCGGCATACCTGTTTGCCATCCTTGCTTTGGAGCCAGCCAATTATAGACTGAAACCTCTTCAAACTGTGAGCTAAATAAACCCTTTCACCCTTAACTTTGAATATTGGGTATTCAGTCTTAGCAATGAGAGAAAAGTTAACTAACACAGTTAGAACTGAAAAACATTATCTGAATTTTAAATTATCAGGAATTCTAATGGGAATCTTTAAGGAATCCACACTTATAACTGATTGACTATTTGAAAAACAAAAACAATTTAAGTCATTTCCCGTAATGCTTTGAATTTGCTCTTGCTTTTTATCTTTGAAAGTAGATTAGCTTTTAATTTTGGTCGTGTCTTAGACTTTTGGCCTAGCACGTATCCCTTATGTTTTCCTTGTTCATCTACTAGTTGTTTGTTTCTAATTTATTTTTGAACTGTTACATAAAAAAGGTAGAAATTGTACATATGAATTGGTTACTATGTAATATTTCAATAGATATATATATTGTACAGTGTTTAAATCAGGTTAAACATATTTATCCTTTCAAATATTTGTACTGTTTCTTTTTTTACTTTTTCATTTTGATTTCAAGGTCTCTCTAAATCACTAAGTTGCCCATGAGTGGCTCAAACTAAGCAATCCTTCTGCCTCAGCTTCCAAGAGTACTGGCATGGCTGAAAATTTTCTAAATCCTTTCTTCTAGCATCTGAAAGGTACAATCTGTTGCTGTTACCTAAAGTAACCTGACTTAGCATGAATTGATAAATTTTATCCCATCACTCCTTTTCCCCAAACTATATGCCTTGATAGCTTTTGAAATAAACCATGTTGAAATAAACCATGATATCACTTTGTTGTCTAGGGTGATCTTTTTCTGTTTAAGAATAACCAAACTTACTCATTTTTATATCGCTAACAGTACAATTATTTGGAGTCTCTTTTCTGTCAGAGAGAATCAAATGGGAGTAATAACCACTTTGTGTTGTTTCTCTAGCCTGAGATGATTTTTTGTAAAAACCTGATTTGCTGCTAGTTCCTTTTAACATAGACTGGGGATTTATTACGTTGCAAGCAGTTCATATATACTTCCCTAGGAAAATCTTCCTTTTCTATTTCCATAGCCGATAATCACATGGTTTGGGATCACTATCCCACCAAGATCTGCAGGATCAGGAGACATTTTTTTTTCATTAAGCATGGTGAGGAAACAGTAAGATAAGAACAATGGGATCTAGGTAGAAACTGTGAGGCTTTAGACTGTGCATTAGGTAGGGAGACACCCTGTGGGCAAAACTTGATACTACCTCGGCTGGTTTGGAAGCACAAGGGTTTTTTCCCTAGATGACTGAAGAGCTTCTCTAACTACCCTCCGGAGACTCAGGGCCCAGGTCCTTGAAAGTCATGCCCACTTAGTGATCTTCTAAGATTTAGAATTCTAACCTGGTCCATGAACTGTCTGTTCAGAGGTCTTCTCAATGGATTGCTACACTCCTCTAAAATGAACTCTACTTTGCAAAATTCCATTTTTAAAGAACATTTAGTTCTCCATGTTTGGGATTATTATTGAAATCAGGTCACAAAGATGGAAATATTGCAGTGTCTTTGGGACCCAATATCTTAAGGCACTGACAGAATTATTTGCTTCTTTGGGGAAATGCAAGCTTGAGGATATGAAAACAATAATTTCCTCCTTCCTTAAAAGTTAGTCACTGTAATAACCTGACAACAATCTGTCTGAAAACAGCTGCCAAGTTAAAAATTAATCTCCTGCCAAAATAAATGTCATTTATTTAAACTGCTAATGATAAGCACATTTAAATAATTCTATTTGCAAATCCTTTCAGAGGAGCCATGACAAAATATATGTCCCAAGCCAGATATGTGTATCATAATTGACTATAAGCAATTCTTCAAACTGTAGTCATCTTTAACGAGTGCTAACTAGTGTCCTGAGCCACTGATATTTTGAATTCTTTATAATATATCATGAGGAATGAGAATGTTTTAGACTTTTATCCCTGGTTAACCTTATAAATATAAGTGGCTGTATTATACTCATTACTTTTGTTCTGTGACAACATTATATCCCAAGACTGATTTGTTTTCAGGAGAATAATTAGAGCAAGCTTCCCTCTGGTTAAGCAAATATTCAGGATTAAATTACTCGGTCCTCCTACCTCAACTTATAAGTGAGGAATATAATAGTTTAAAATTTGTGAGGCTGCACCGGGTGTGGAGAAAGTCTGGCATGTAGCCAGACACACAAGGTGTCACAATGCATGGTGTGACTTCAGAAGTCCTGGAAGTTTCACATGACTGTAAAAGCATCCCACAATTTTTTTTAAAAATTGAAGATGCAGGGCCGGAGGGTTAGCTTAGTGGTTCCGGCGCCTGCCTCACAAGCGCAAGGTCCTGAGTTCGATCCCCGGTAACCACATACAATGCTGGGCGTGGAGACTCACGCCCACCAGCAATCAGCACCACATTCCACAGTGCCGGGCGTGGTGGCTCACGCCTGTAATCCCAGCACTCGGGAGGCAGAGGTAGGAGGATTGCTGAGTTGGAGGTTTGCCTGGGCTCCATAGTGAGCTCAGGGCCAGCCTGAACTACACAGCGAGACCTGTCTCAAAAAAAAAAAATTGAAGGACCGTAGGGCTAGCTCAGTGGTTCCGGCACCTGCCTCACAAGCGCAAGGACCTAAGTTCGATCCCCAGTAACCATATATAATGCTGGGCGTGGAGACACTCCCACCAACAGTCAACACCGCATAACACAATGCCGGACGTGGTGGCTCACGCCTGTAATCCCAGCACTTGGGAGGCAGAGACAGGAGGATTGCTGAGTTCACGGCGGCTTGCCTGGGCACCATAGTGAGCTCAGGGCCAGCCTGAACTACAACGCGAGACCCTGTCTCCAAAAAGCAAAAAAAAAAAAAAAAAAAAAATTGAAGATGCATTTCTGTGTCTTTTGCGGAAAAATATTCTCATTAGAAAGAAGTTCAGCTACACTAGTCACTTAGATATTAGTGTGAATTCATTTTTTTAGTATCCTCATGAGTATAGATTGTGCAAGAGAAGGATAAAGTGCTGGCAAGAACATGAACTTCACTTGCCACCCGCCACCTGCCACCCACCACCTGCCACCTGCCATGGGTGAAAGGAGGAGCATCAATCATACAAGGATGAGTAAGGAGGACCAGGAAGGAAGGGAGGTTTGGTGCATCATTGAAGATGCACCTCAACCGCTACTCTGGTTACCATATACGAGACAATGCTAATCTTTAATTCATCTCCCTTCTTCCTTATTGATACTAAAACTTGTCCTTTTTGTTCTGTTCAGTGTCCTTGGGACGGTGCGCTGCCACCAAGGGATAATTTTACATTAATTTGACCTTTCAGATGGCTTATTCAGTCACTCAGCATATACTTACTGAACACCACTGTACATAAGGAATTAGCCCAGGTCTAATCTGGTCTGTCTGCTAGAAGCAGTTTCCAGCCAGAGTTCTTTGGAGACCTCATGAAGCCAAGGACCCAACCCTGTGTGATAGGTGGTCATCTCACCAGCAGATGGCTCAGCTTCGGCAGCTGCTGCACCACTTTGGACCGCCACCACTCATATATGCTGTAGATAATTGAAACTGAGGTGGCACGCTTAAAACAAAAGATGACTGCAAGACCACCGCATTTGTTGAATTCCCTATCACAAACGGCCTGGCTTTAAAATGGACAAAAATGCAAAGAAGAGAATAGTTCAGTTATTTGATTCTCTAATTTGTCTAAGATGTCTTTAAAGCCTAGCATACATTTAAAACAAAACTAGGATAATTCAGTAACGACAAGAGCCTCTGTAGGAAAGTCGTCCGAAGAGCTCATGGCTTTTATCACGGTCTGGTTTTGTGTGGTAGCTCCTGGGTACAGTAAGCGGCGCACTGAAAATAGACGCTGTTCTACGGAGCGGCGCTGGAATCTCATCTGCTTTGTGTGCTGGTTTTCCCCTGGAGGCCCTTCCTTCCTTGTTTTCAGAAATTCTGTCAAAACACTTCAAGTGAAAGGAAAGGTTTCATTTTTCTGATCAGTATGCGGAGCAAAAATGAAAGCTTTCCTATTGAATAATAAGCATTCAGAAGATTTGAAATTAATAAAACCGCTCATAATTCCTAGACTGTTTAAACGGTTATTTTTAAAACTTACTTAGAATTTTATTGCAAGTGGATAGAATCTGCCAAGCGTTTTATAGTCCTGTGTGTTTATTGCCTTCACAGAACCACCCTTGAAAAGAATTTCTCTGTAACCGATGCCCATCAGTAGGAAACTGGTCGAATAGAAACTAACAGATCTGTTCAAGAAATTCCACGCGGCCTTCTGGGCAGTGAAGTAGTATGTGTGTTGGGTTTACCAGTTACCAGGACACTGCCTTGTTTTAAATACAGAAAACAACTTACAACATAGTGCTCGTAAAAGAGTCTCACTCTCACACACACATTTACGGGAAATCTAGAAAGCTCCTGGGCACCCCTAAAATTGTTTCACTTCAGAACAGGGGATGTGAATGGTGAATTTAAAACTCTTCATTTATGCATCTTTCAGTCCTGTTCTGTTTTTGCCTTAAACAGGCCTTGCGAGTGAAGTGTGACATCCTGTCCTCTCATCCCCCAGTGGCTGGGTTCTGTCTCTGAGACTGAACTGAGCTGTGCTGTGTATTATTCGTCAACGCTGATTGTGAGACATTTCCCGTGTCTTTCAGACATAGGTGTCTCCTTCAGGATTTAGGGGAAGATTGAGTTCTAGAAAGAAGAAGTTTGACTTTTCTGCCTTATCCCTGAGTCAAGCTCTATTGAGGCAGGCTGGAAATAGCTCTCTGAGGAAGAAGCTCAGCTGGAGGTCAGGGAGCAGCTGTCTGGCGGGAGAGTCACTGTGATGCAGGTATCACGAAGAAGACAATATTGGGGTTGTAGAATGGTGCATTTACCCTCTCAAGCACGTCCTGGCTTTTGTCTGTGAGCTCCAAGCATAGGTCCTTCTCTATTTGGTTGGAGGAAAAAAGATAACCTGTTAGTGTCACCAGCAGGAAACTGACATTTCTGTTAGGCATATTTGTAGTTACTCCAGTGGTCACATCCACCTAGATGGGATTCCTTAGTTGGGTGTATCCAGCATCTCCGGGCAACATGGCAAATTTAGAAGAAAATGTTTCTAATGGATTGCTTTCAGCCATATAACAAATGTAGACAGAGACTATGGTTTGTCTTCATGTATGAAATGCAGTTGCTAAGGACTGCTTTTCCTTAGACATCCTTAGCACCCTGAACTCACTCACTAATAGTATTATTTATATGGGACAACATGTAACAAAATCAGACAAGACCAGTTGAAGATGTACATTCTCCCGGGTGTTTCATATATTACCTCAAGAGGATTATTTAACTTTTGGGAGACTGTATGAAATGGGAACCATAAATGGCACATCAAAAGACTTTAACAGAATAAATGAGATATACACAGCAAGGCTTCAGTTCACAAACAAACCCAAAATTTTGCAAATGCTTGTATTTGCAAATCACATTGTTCAGAAGTGTTCATGAACTAAGGTACCTATCATCTATCTAGAGAAAATGCATTAATATAGAGAGGATTCTATTATAATATCATTAACATAGTGTACTTGGTAAATATTCAATATGGTAGTTTTATGTTTATATACCATGTGAAAGTAATGTTATTTGGGGCCACTTTTCCTTTAAAAAATTTAACAATAGGCCAGAGATTTAGCTCAGTGGTTCGGGTGCCTGCCTAGCAAGCACAAGGCCCCTGGTTCAATCCTGGTAACCACATACAACAATACCGGGTGTGGTGGTTCATGCCCACCAGCAATCAGTACCACATACTACAGTGCCAGGCATGGTGGCTCAGGCCTGTAATCCCAGCACTCCGGAGGCAGAGGCAGGAGGATTGCTGAGTTTGAGGCTTGTCTGGGCTACATAGTGAGCTCAGGGCCAGCCTGAAATACAAAGAAAGATGCTTTCTCTCAAAAAAAAAAAAAGTTAACAATTTCATTCAATAGTTCAACACTGTGTTTGTGTCACATACTTCTAGTTTGGTCTTCTGTTGAACTCAGATTTCTTCTCTATACCTTTTACCACTATTCGATTAAGATGATGTCCTTAAAGAACACAAAATGCATGCAGTTTCCTTCTTTCGTCTCTCTTCATAAGTTATTGCCTGGCTCCTCTAGGGCACCATGCTGCCTGGGCTTTGGGTTGATGGGGCTGGGGCTGAACCATATCTGTCCATACTTGTCCATCTGACTTCCAAGCAGGCTCTGCCAGTGACAGATGGTAAGAGAGGAATTATAAGACTGGAGGAAAAAAGAGGACCAGCCTTTTCTTATTTGCTTCCTCTAAGCTTATTGTGTCTTCCTGCCTGGTGCTACTGATTACTCGAGCTCATGGCCCTCTTATTTCTTCAGTGTTTCTGGTTGAGCTTCTAATTGATAACTGGCCTACGGTCTGTCTGCAGTCATATTTGTTAAACATCCAGTGCGTGCATTGTGTTGTGTTAGGCACCTTGTATGTATTTTTATTGAATTCTCATACTAGTCCTGCAGAGTATGTGTTCTCCTACCACTACAGCTCAGGAAAGGAGCTTGGAACTGTTCAGTGGCTTGTCTCTACTCACCAAGCCAGTTGGGTCAGAGCCGAGAGGCAAATCAAGCCCTGTCTGGCTACAGTGTGAGCCTATTCTGCTTCTTGGCCTGTGCTGGGTTCCTCTTCCCAGACCTCCCTTTCCATCCTTGTGCGGTGGGTTTTACCATCCAATAGCGTTCAGTTTCTTCACTGTGTTGGGCAGCCTAGCTCCAGAGGAAGACACATGCTGTTTATGTGCCAGCTGCCTCCTGTCCCTGGCCTGAAGTTACACCTTCTGTCTGCCTTCTCAGAGGCACTAGAATTTGTCTCTGTTTTGTTTGTAAAGCACACAGGACTGCACTATTAATCATACCGCAGACCAGGCTCCACAGCACCTCTGGAATAATGAATTCCCTAGCTCCTGACAAAATGAGTCACACCGTGGCCACAAAGGAAACTTATCTCTCCCTGACTCTATCCTATCTTATTCCTCCCTCTTCTTTTTCTGGTCTCCTGTAATCTGTCTTGCCAGTTGTAACTGCAACATAAGTTCTGAATTGTCTTTGAGACTCCAAAGGCTTAACCAAGACCTATCAAGGACATTTATGCCTTCCTAGCATGGGCTGTTAAACACAGAATAGTTCCGGTTATATGTGGTCAAAAATATAAATGTTCCTTTTGGAAAACAAGATAACTCCAACAAACGTGACAATACAAAATGAAGACAAAGTGGCAGTAACTGGCTTGGTCATGTGGACTTGATAAGGGATTATAAGTAGATGGGATGCTATGGTGTCTGGTTTGAAGAAGATGTTTTTAGACTGTGGGGTGGGCTGCCCAAGGAGGGACACTGCTTCTCTGATCCTCCCTGTTTTCCGTAGAATAAATCCATAATAACAAATGAATGCTTCCCATTTCCCGGCTATCAAAATACACTTTCTGTTGTGGCTCTGCACACGTTATCACTTAGGAATGCTGTGCTTATGTTTCTTTTGTCCCAGGAAATCCACATGTAGGCAATCCGGGGGTCATGTGGTGCGTACTGATGTCTTCTGTCTTCCTGCCCTGTCAGCATCCCTTTGTTGGTTTATTGCTGCATACTTGCAAAATGGATGTAGTAGCTTCCAATATACTTTTATTCAAGGCAGTAAAATGTGCACTGAGTTCACAAGACAACAGCTGGATTAGTTCCCTGTTTTGGGAAAGCAATCAATATGGAGATTGCTCAAAAAACTAAAAATAGAAATTTCGTTCTACTCAGCTATTCTTCTTCTGGGTATCTTCCCAAAAGAGTTAAAAACATCATGCTATTACAGAGATACATGCATAGCTTTATTGATAGAAGAACAACTCCTAGTAGTAAAATCTGGAAGCAGCCTGTAAATCCGTCAATGACAAACAGATAAACAAAATATGGGTCTTTATATACAATGGAGTACTATTCTGCTATTAAAAAGATACATTTGAGGCATTCATGTATGTGAAATGGATACACTCTGAGATCATGATGTTAAGTAAAATAAATAAGACACACAAAATTGCATGGTTTCTCTTCTATGAGAAACCTACTGTATGGTTTTGCTCTTTAAGAGCAAAATTAAAGATAATAGGAAACAGGGAGATCTTTTGCAAATAGAAAGAAGACCAAGAGATGGAGGAGAGAATGTAGGGAAGGGAAGGGAATTTAAAAATAATTAAGATGTGATATGGACATATACACCAACTGTCCAGTGCAAAGATCTCATATTAAAAGTGAAAAACTAAAAAGGAAAAGCAAAAGCTCCTAGAAGATATTTGCTTATGTTGTGTTCCCAGAACTGTGTCCCACCCCTGACTTGCTGCAAGGGAGCCAAGGTAGGTATGTGCTTCTCATACTCTAAAAGAGAGGCAGCAATGGAAATAGGCACTGAAAAGACCTGCTGGGTTAGCAGCAAATAGTATGTGCTGCAACAAATGGAAGGAGATTGTAGAGGATTAAGTGTGGAAAGTGAAGGCAATCATAGCTCAGTAGAGGAGGAGGAAATTGTTATTCTTGAGTCCACTGTGTGCTGGATATTGATTTACCCAGCACTGGATACACGCTTGTTAGAGCCCCCTCCATTGTGCGGTGGAGAAGCTAAGCTCTGAGAAGCATTCTTCGTGGAGCTAGATTAGAAACCTTGATTTGAATCCAGATCTGTCTGATTTGAAAGCCTATTCTCTTTCTGTCAGCCTGTGTTGTTCCAGGAAATTGAGGCTATGTTGTCCTATGCAGTTGGGGTGACCTGAGGGAAGCTCAGCACCTTCATTGTGTTGCCAGTAATTCAGTCACCTGGAGATAAAGTAGGAATTTAGAATCGCTTCTTATGGGCCCCTGGTATAAAATAAAGGTGAATATGGTACTCAAGTGCTTATGTTGTGGTAATAATTCAAAGAAAACTGACCCAGGAGGCAGGAGACCAAGTCTATTTAAACCTACCTCTTACTTAATCTTAGTGATCTTGGGAGAGTCACTATTCCTCATCTGTGAAATAAAAGGCAAGACTATATCTCCAACAGTTCTCCCAGTCGCTAAACACACATTTTGGTTCTTTTTCACATGTATCTTTCAACTTGCTTATCATTCATTCCACAGGTTTTTATAGAGGACCTACCATATGTAAGGCACTATTCCAGATAGTTGAAATATATCAATAAGGAAAATAAAAATCTCCCTGTATAGCACTTAAGTTCATGTGTGTGTATGTGTGCATGTGTGTGTTGGAGGCAAAGGGTGAAAACAGTAAGTATGAAAGATAAATGAATAGTAAGTAAATATATCAGACGGTGAATGTGGGAAAGGAGCAGAGGATGAGTTCTGGGGGGAGGCTCCAGTGATCCTCACTGAAAGCCAGGATTTGAACAATGACTGCAGAGGGGAGATGACCAGTGTGCACAGGCCTGGGGAGGTGCTATGGGCAGAGAGAGAGAATAGCTTGAACAGTGACCCAAAGCAGAAGTGTCCCCAAACCTTCTGAGCGCCTTCTTCCCCATCTAAGGCCTTGTCTGAAGCCCTTCCCATCCCAGTTCCCACAATGTCTTTCAAATGTGTGGGTCTCAGCCCAGCTCAGAGCCTTCTGGACTGGACAACCATCTGAATGTTTCCCTGTTTGGCCATTAGAGGAAAAGAGCCTGGCCTCTGCCTTCATGTTTGCACCTCATTGTGTGTTCCAGAAAGACTCAGTTCCTAGGTAAGGATATGGCAAAAGTGCTGGTGGAGCTACCAAAGCTTGATGATACTGGAGCCTTTATTAAAATAGCACAGGGACCTTTTGAGCTGACCCTCCATTTCCAGACTGTTCTCATTGCTTCCTGCCTGATGCCTCCTGCACAGTGAGTGACTCAGTGTTTTCACTGTATTCCTGATCACTTGTCTCCATCTGTCAGCCAGGAAACCCCAGAAACAAGAGAGCTGTGTTTTCATTTTTACTTTTGAGCCAACCTGTAACAGGTGAGCCAAGACTTCCTCATTAGCTCTGGAAATGACCTCATGACACTAAGCCATGAGCCTACAGGAAAAACCATATTTGCTAGGCTGTGCATCCACCAGGTGTATATGTGTCCTATGAAATGTTTGAATGTCTTCTGAAATATAATAAAGAGAATGGACAAGAGTTGCTTTCTTGGGCTATGCTGTAAGCAGAGGAGTTACTTGGAGTATAAGGATAGTGGTATAAAGGTGTGTTATTATCTCCATGCAAACAAAATTCTGCAGTGAGGCAATCATGTGCCCGTTGACCTGCTGCAAGGGAAGAGGAAAGAGGCTGGAATCTCCCTCAAAAGCCCTTTCACATTCTATGAGCCTCTGTTCAAATACTGAACAGACCCCCATGACATAACAAGCAATTTAGTTTCAAGGAATGACTCAGCATGAAGTTCACAGTCCTCTTCCAGTTACATCTTTTTATATGCCTTTGGCATTTTTATGCAAATAGCAAGGAGGCTTAACTTTGATCTCTCTAGTCTCAGTGAGGTTACAGGTGAAAGTTTTGAATAATGCACAAAATACATGAGGTATTTAAAATGCAAGGCGGCTGAGAGTCTATGTCAAGATGTGGGCCATTGAATCAAATTTGATATTAGGTTTTCTTAAGCATCTACTTGAAGCAGAAGCTAAAAGCATCTTTTTAAGGTTTCTTAACTTGATTTTTTCTCTCTCTCTTGATTTGACTTCTCTCATGCAATATTCAGAGACCACTGAGCCCAAAACAAGAGAATACGATAGGAACATGTTGTTAGAGATCGCCCAGTAAGAGGCAAAACATTAGCCTATGAAATTCTAATTTCCACTGATTCTACTAAATTCTAACTAATTCTACTAAATTCCAAAGCCTGAAAGTCAGTCTGGATTAGAAAGAATATACGAATATAAAGGTCTCTATGTAATAGTTTACTTACAAGACAGAGGATATTTGTTCATCCATTCATAAATATATTGCATATCTCTGACTGTGCCCAACCCTTTCAAAGCACTGGCAATATATCAGTGAGCACCATCACCAAACATCTTCCATCCTTATTATATTAAATTATAAAAGTGCTGATTTTTTTTAGGTTAAAACTATTTTATATAAGTAACAGCTACCATACAATCTAGCTTTTGTACTCCCAAGTATTTATCCCCCAAAATAATAAAAGCAGTTATCCAAAGACCATACACTAATGTTTGCAATAGCCTCCCATATGTAACAGCCCAAACAGGAAATGATCCAAATGTCTATCAAGAAGTATATGCATAATCAAACTATGATATGTCCACCTAACAGAACATTCCTTATCCATAAAAAGAGAGAAGTACTGATATACGCTAGAAGCATGGGCCTCGGGCACTGTGCTAAGTGAAACAAGATGGATACAGAAGACCACATATTGTATGATTCCTCTTATATCAAGCTTTGGAAGATCTAAACTTATCCACCATGACACAGAGCAGTTCATTGTTCCCTTAGGGACAGGGGAGTGGGGTTAGAGACAAGAATTAGGCAACAACTAAATGGCTTGAGTGGGATCTGTAGGGGACATATCATGTGTCATACATCTGTCCTACCTTATCAAATGGTATTCCTGAGTGGTACACCTGTGTGCTTATTATGTGATATCTACAGCCCCACAAAGGTGCTAAAACCCCAGCTTAATGGCAGTTTCTTAAGGCTCAGTTAACAAGTTTCCATGATGAATTAATTTTTTGAACTTTATTTTCATACATTTATGGAAAAATTTCCATGTGTTTGGCACCGTGAAAGAAACTGTCAATGAAAAGTGGATGAGGCTATTTTTGCTCTGAGGCTTAATGGAAGAAGTTGGTTTATAAACAGACAAGAGGATGACTTTCCACTGGCAGTTCTGGAGCAACTACCAGGTGTAAGCGAGTTTCTTTTATTGACTGACTTGATGCATATGTCTGTGCCTTCCTTGTTTTTCAGAGTGACTTGTGGTCTTTGGGAATCACCGCCATAGAGATGGCAGAAGGTGCTCCCCGTAAGTACCTTCCTCTGGGGTGACAGCTGTTGCTGGTTGCTCTGCGGGTGCAAAGGTTCCTTGCCAGGAGCTGCAGTTGCTTTACTTCTGCTGCACTGAGCCCTGCATGGATTCAAGCTGTCATATTTAGAAAGCAGAGTTATTTTAAATCATCCAGGAATCGGTTCATTGTAGAGCCAAGTGAGGATCTCATTTTTAGGAAGAAAAAAGAAATAAAAAGCAAACTTTGGGAAGTCTTGTTTGCCTTACAGATTTAGTGTGTAGTTTATTCTTGAACTCTGCCTAACATAAAACTAAGAGCAACCCACAAAGACCATAAACTCCATCGTACAAAAATGCAAAACTAACTTTCAGCAGCACGGGTTATGCAAACACTTGTATTCAGTTGCTGTCACTCTTCTTAAAATAGTGATGTTTAGAATTTCAGAATTTCCAGCTCTTATGTGAGCAGACTGGCCATGAGTCTAGCCATCCTGAGGATCTCTCAGGCTCCTTGGGATCTGGCATGTTGGCACGGTACTAGCAGAGCATCCCTGCCAGCCAGGTGGTGGCTCAGAGGCTGTGTCTTACTGTGTCCGCGCAGGAGCTAGCAACAAGGGACCCAGTACTGTCACAGCACCAAGTACCTCTCCAAGGGCCACTTCCTATCAGTGATCAAGTGTAATAAGGGTACAAGGCACAATGTTTGCTGGGAGATGTAATTCCTTTGTAGGCCACAGTGCCTCAGGCAACCCTGTGTGACTGCTGAGCCTGCTTTGGACTGCAGGACCATCTGGGACTTGCATAGCAGCCCAGTGACTTTCCACATCGTTCTTGGGTCCTCTATGATTTTCCTTTAGGCTGGAGTCACCCTCTAGTGAGAGCTTTGAGTGTTTAATACCACGTTGGTGTCCGTTTCTCAAATGAGAAAAACCAAAGCAATCCCTACCTGTGAATAACAGGTCACTATGCTTATGACTTTTACCTTCGATTTATCATAGTCTTCTTACTTCCCAGTCTAGAATAAGCTCAGTGTGTCTGGAACATGATTGATAGAGGATGTGTTGACAAAATTCTCTTCATTCACAAAGCTAATAGACATTTATGAATCAGGAAAGTAATCTATTGCAGTCTTAAAGCTATATTGTCGTTCTTGATGAGTGGTACAAGGAGCTAACAATAAACTTCTACCCATGGAATCCTTTGGCTTTTAGTGAGCATGTATTCTTAATCTAGGTACAAAGAGAAAACTACTCCCAGCTGTTTAAAAAGTAAACCAATAAGACATGTTAAATAAAATAAGAATGTATGAGTGCTTTCACTGTAAACAACATGGGCATGTTTACAATTTGAGATACTTTTATAACTTTGTTTTTCTGCCAGACTGTTTGACTTAATCCTCTGGTCTTCCTGGGGCCAGTGAGTTTCAAAACAAAACAAAATCCATCCTGAAACCTAAAAAGCCATTGCAGGGTATCTTGAGGATAGTGCTTTGGATTTAAGAAACCTGTGTGGATAATACTGCATTTGGATGAGCTTTCGGTGTGTAAGAAACAGGCTTTGGGTTATCAAATACCTTTTATTTTATGGCTTGGGATTTTGCCGACTAAAAATAACAAATATCTCTATTGTAGTTGCCATCTGACCTGTTAACTTTGAAGGTCAGGTGGATATTTACAGCAAAAATGGCTGAGTATTGACCCTTTAATTTAGTTTCCTTAAATACAAAGTAAAAGCGCATTCCCTAGAAATGTTAACAATATCTATTTGAATGGTGTAGTAGTTCATGTGACCCCTTTAATCAGACATCAGCTCTTTCAAGGACCTGCCAGAGGGAAGCTTTTGAAGCCTCCGACCCCGTGCTCACTGGTCCCCTGTGGACTCAGAGTCACTGGGCAGTGTTCTGCACCACTGGCCAGGACAGAGTTGGCATGGGTTTGGCCTCCTAACTGGAGCTGGCCCTTGTTTTGGTCTCTTGCAGCGCTCTGTGACATGCACCCCATGAGAGCCCTCTTCCTCATCCCCCGGAACCCAGCGCCTCGGCTGAAGTCTAAGAAGTGGTGAGTTTGGTCTTCACAGTTTCGTAGATCTAAGTGTGAAGCTTTCTTGTGATTCTCTTTTGAATTCATTCAGGTTCCTGGATCCTGCTGACTGGATTAAAGTAACATATCCTACAGCTTGGTGGATGACTTTCCATAAGCTGCCCTTCATATTAGAAGGGTAGCTCCCTTACCTCCTATTTGTATGCAGTTTTTAGCCGCATACCTTCGAGGTAAGGAGTTATCAGGTGAAATGAGTAAGGAGCCAAACTAACAGCGTGGGAGATTTTTGACTTATAACTTGAGATATACCTTTCCTAGCGGCACAGACCTCTCATCAGAGAGGAAGAGGCAAAGTCAGCCTGTCGGATTGGCTGACTTTGGTTCCTGGAGCCGTGATTCCCAAGGACACACACATTTCTGGTAGTATTCAGGAAGATTTCTCTGGTGTATGCATGAGCATCGGCAGATCTTTGGGATTTTACTATTGTTTTCTCTTTATGGCAGGTGATACTGGCTTCTTTGGGGCAGCAGTATCACCACTTCTTTTAATAAGCTTAGGTTTGTGAAAACGTGACCTATAAGGGAAATGACAGAAACACTCTTAAGAATGGGGTGACAGCCGGGCGTGGTAGCTCACGCCTGTAATCCCAGCACTCGGGAGGCAGAGGCAGGAGGATCGCTGAGTTCCAGGCTTGCCTGGGCTACATAGTGAGCTCAGGGCCAGCCTGAACTACAAAGGGAGACCCTGTCTCAAAAAAAAAAAAAAAAAAAGAATGGGGTGACAGAAATATTGGGAATGGTGTTTGATTGACAAGTCAAGGAAGCTGTTTTACAAATTACACCAGCTGCTGGGCTTTTCTCTTGTGTGTCCTTACACTTGGAGTTTTGTATCTTCTCATTCTGCCCCCAAAATCTGTCACTTCCTTCCTGCCCCTTACGCTTGCATTGCGCCCACCCTGACACATTCTCAGACCTCTGGCTTCTCTCATACTAGGGCTGATTTCTGCCCTTGTGACCTCGTGTCTTTTCCTAGAGAAAAATTCTGGGTAGGCAGATTAGGAAGGGCTATGACCTTGGGTGCCTTTTCTTACCAACTCGTGATGAAGCCTTTGATGGGAGCCTTCCGTTTTCCCACCCACAGTCCCCACCACACAGAGCAGCCTTAATTAATACAGTCGTCTGGTAATGACATAGCAACCCTGATGGAACAAGAGAAAAACACACCGCGTAGAGGGAGAAGGAGTTGCCAGAAAAGAGCCGCCGACAGCTTGGGGGGGGCGGTTGCTATTGGTAACAGGGAGGCAGCGCCTCTCCCGCTCTCCTTCTTCCCAGAAGGTCACTGTGGTTGGAGACTGTTCTCTCCCCAGCAACAGCCTCCCATTGGGTGCCGTCCACATGTGATCACAGAGCACCCTGAGGCCCCGTTCTCCTCTCCTTCCTGGCTCAGACTTCTGGGGAGAGGAGCCAGCTTACTTCTCTCCCTTTGAAGGGACAGTAATGCTACAAAGTCCCCTGTCTGTTAGGTTTCTGCCTATGCCAAGGCCCCTAAGTAAAACTTGCTCTACATGGAGGGCCTGACTTCTGTCCCCTGACCTACCTTTTCTTCCCCTCCCTTTACCACTCAAGGGCAGATATTTTGAGCTTGTCCACAGAGACGAGCAAATTAGGTATCCACAGACGTGCTTTATTTTAGCTCGTACGGTGAGGCCATGCTCTATTCTTATAACTTTCATACTAACTGCCAATGTTTAAAAATCTGATAATTGAGTTTCCCACTTAGATTTCTGCAAAAGTGCACAGCACTACCCAGCTGTGTAGCCGCTGCCCCCGCTGGGGACAAGAGGAGGGCCTTCTAGCCCCACCCAGCCACCTCTCCCCACCAGATGCCCGAGACAGTTGTCTTCACTCTTGTCCTGCCGAACCCGCGGGTGCTGGGCACTGACTGGCTCTGCAGGCGCCCAGCCGAACCTGAGGAGTGAGCGAATGCCCCACATGGTCCTTCACCGGTCCTGCCCCCCAGAGACCAGCTCTGCGCTGACCTCGTTGGAGAGGGGCACCTGCTGGGGGAACAGGCTGACGTTTCCACACGTTTGACAAAGACAACTAGTTTTTGATGATGCTGGAAGAAGCTGGAGAGTGAAGCAGCCCAGCCTGCTTCATCTCGCGCTGCTGTGCACGCCCTTCCCAACAGGCAAGGAAAGTCAGCTGGGACTGCGCGGCCCCGGGCAGCCCCACAGCCAGGCGGGGAGTGAAAAGCGCCGGGCAGCGTGGGCACGAGCAGAAGCCAGAGTCTGACAGAGGACAGCTTGTCGTGCGACCCCGTTCCAAATGTTTTCTCTGTCTAAATGAGTGGTCAAGTCGGACACTCTGTTTTCAGTATAGAAATCAGCACCTGACCAGAGGTGGGTGCCACTGTAGTGGAGATGAGCCCCTTCCTAGTGGGCCATCAACTGAGGGCCATTCTCAGCTGGCATTTCTGAGTCAACAACAGGCATATATCAGTCGGCTTCCCTGTCACTGCATCATAGTACCAGACACTGCTATTTAAAGAAGAGGTTTAATTTGGGATTTACGGGATTCAGTGTGTGGCTGATGGGTTCCAAGGCAGGAAGATCATGGCAGAAGGGTGTGGTGAAGCAACCACACTTGTTTCATGGTGCCCAGAAAGCAGAGCAAAGACGCAGTGCCAGAGAGAAAGGAGTCAGGACTAGACACAGTACCAAGGCCACCATGCCCCCTCAGACACACCGGGAGTGTACTTCACGGCTCCCCTTAGCATTTCTTAGTCCAGTCATCTTAACAACGCATGATTAGCATTCACGAAGTGTGTAGTCTCTTAGAATGTGTTTTGCCTTTGTGCCTCATTTCATTTTCAGGGAAAAAAGGTAGTAGTGCTGCTTTTCCCCTCAGTCCTTGTGGGAGGCAAAGAAGCTGCTATGCCAAATGCTTTCGATGAAAAATTTTCTTTCAGCAGAGTGTTAAGAGGAGGCTTAGTGCCTAGAGAGGCATGAGGTTAGGATGTCGGCGAATACTCAAGCAGCTCCACCATGTCACGAGAGGTCTCTGGCAGGATGATCACTGCAGTTGAGTCAGAGAAAACCAAGAATGTCTCACTCCCTGTCTCCTTGTCACCACGAGCAAGTGCACAGGAAGGCTAGGATCTGTGGCCTCCTGTTGGCTTCTGTGCATGGGTCTGTGCAACCCACAGGGGGCCATGTCCTTCGGGTTTCCTGTCTTGCTCATCCAGGCTCCTGCTGCCAGAGCTTCCAGCTGGGGCTTCTGGAGGACAGGATGATGCTGTTTGTCTTATTCTTTTCAGGTGCCCTATAAATGTCAGTCCTCAAAGGCAAAACTTTGGTCTGTTGAGACCATTAGGGTAAATATAACTGCTTCTTTGGGAGACAGAGGCAGGAGGATTGCTTAGTTCAAGGCGTCCCTGGGCTACATAGTAAGCTCAGGGCCAGCCTGAACTACAAAGCAAGACCCTGTCTCAAAAGTATAGATAAATAAATAAATAAATAAATAAATAAATAAATAAATAAATAAATAAATAAATAAATAAATAAATAAATGCTTCTTTTCCCATACAAACCACTCATGCGTGTTCCAGATGCAGATGTGGAGTTTGTGGAGGTGGAGAAGCGTAACCTGGGAGAGTCCTGGGCTCCTCACCAGGAAGAGCATCCCAGAGCTCCAGCCTCCTGCTTCTACTCAGGACCTCACAGTCCTCCCTAGTATTTACATAGACCCAGACATGATTTTTCCTGGGTCATCATGATCTTTCATCCTGAGATACTGACAAAGCTCTTGTATATGTGTATTTCTGTGTTCTAAAGAAAATAACAACAATACAAAGCAATTACCTTAGAACACTACAAGTACACTGAATTTCCCAGTTGTAGCACAACTATGAACTTTATGAAAATCGAAACATAAACTGCCACATAAACTTTTAAAATAGCCTTTTGTGTAGTCTCCTTGGAGATAACAGCCATGTCACTCTCCCAGTAAATTGTCATGCAATATAATTCCTTTCAAGACTGCCATACCTTCATGTGCTACACAATGACTTTTTGCTCAATAGGCTACGTATACCACAGTGATTCTGACTCCATATGACTGAATATCCTACTGATGTCATAGCCATTTTAGTGTGTGTAGGTACAAAAATGTGACATTTGCACAATGAGTCACCCAACAGCCCAGTTCTGGGAATGTATTCCTGTCAATAATCAGCACCTAACTGTGCTTACGTAGCTCCACAGAAGGGGGGAAGAAATGACTTCAGATTCTGCTTCCTGGTCCTAAAAGTAGATGTTTTGTTCCTCAGGCCTGGTATTGATGAGAGGATGCTGGGAAGGTATCGTCATAGTAACAGTAATAATACTAACAGAAGTAGAAAGTACACATATGGCATACATGCTACATGATCTAACTAATTTCATCATCATAAGACCAAGTAGTTGCTAATGAGATCCCTGTTTGTAGCCAGGAAAAGTGGCAGAAAGAATTTAATATCTCGCTCAAATCTACACATTTGGTAAATGACGAAGCCCAATGTACATAAACAGGGTGGTTCTGGGTAATAGGGTGGAGTGGCCACAAATTTTAAAGTTCAGATTGCGCTAGCTTGAGGAGAGTCTTCCGGGGTGCTGTGGGGCCAAAGGATTCTGAAGCCATGGATGACCCACTTTTTTCTGGAAGCCCTGCAACCACACTGAAAAGTGAATGTGTTGTGGAACAGACTTATGGTACCCACAGGCCATGTCTGGTTAGATGGTGACAATCTGCAGGACTCCACAGAATCCAGGTTCTATGGCCCCATCCCAAATGGACTCATAAGAGGACGCATCTTCTTTAAGATCTGGCCTCTGAGTGACTTCGGATTTCGGCGTGACAGCCCCAGTGACCACCGGTTTACTGATGACTGACAGCATTTATTCCTGACCCGACGAGTGTCTCCTGGTCCAGGGAATTCAGTGAGGGGAGCTGAAACCCTGTACTTATCTTACCAATAAATGATGTGCTCCTTACTTTGCTGTTTTTAATTCTTAAGCATAAAGAATTTTTTAAAAAGTTCAGATTGCATTTAGGGTATCAGGTGATTACCTAAAACATGTATCCCAAATTATTTTAAATGGTTAACGCCATCATCATTCAGACATTTTGAATTTCTAACATAATTTCACGTGTAAACAGGATAGACCTGCTAAAGTAAAGTGCTTAGTGACATTGATAGTACAAACTGCTATCTTACAGTAGGCACCAATTAGTAACATTATCTTTCCATGCCAACCCTTGAGAAAGTAATTACCAACTTTAGACTTCTTGGGATTTTTTTAAAAGACAGAACTAAGTAGCAACAATAAATTTATATAAATGTACTTTTAACTCTGAACTCTTAGCAAACAGCTACTATTCAACAGAGGTAAAATGTTTGCATTTCATTAGGCGTGCAATTAAGTATATCGATTCTCTGGTCACACTAACTTAAATGAGAGACAACAAATCCTTTTTCGAAGATGTCTTTTAAGTAGGCATGATTTTCTGTTTAGTGAGGCCATTTGAAGAAGATGTGAAGTGTATCAGCAGCTTTGTAGTTCTGCGCCCAGTCTTCAGGCTGAAGGGATGCTTTTTTTTTTTAATTCTTTATTGGTTCAATTTATATACATCTCACAATCACACATAACATCGGGGAATTTGTACCAATATACGACACAAGTCAATTCTCATTTTCACCCATATCCCTACCCACCCACACCTCCCCACCCCCTATATACATGCTCTTTTATTTTCTTTCAGAATCCTATTTATTCCTTCCCCTCATTACATCCCACACCAGATCTCCTTTGGAAACTTCCCATTCTACAAAAACTGTCATGCTTTCTAGAGCTCATTTGCATCTACGGGATGCTCTTGACTCTTGAGCTCCCCTCCACTCCCGGTTGGTCCCCAGAGAAGGACCGGGTAGCTCTCGCTGTTAAACTCCTCGAACGTCATTCTGTCATGGAGCCTGGAGATTTCTCTGGCTTTTTTTTTTAGATGTCAGTATTGAGGAATGGAATGTACAGTCTATTAAGTCTGTATCTCATTTTTTAAATTGGATGCAAGTTCTTTTATTTATCACCCTCTAATTAATAGTGAAGTGCTTTATTAAAAAAAGGACTCCTTTCTAGCTGCCAGCAAGAAAGGAGCTGCCATTTGTATTCCTCATGAATATTTAAGTGCTTTGTCTTAATCTGTTTTTGTTTTCATCTTTTTCATACTGTTTCTCCTACCTAGAAAAGCCCTGTGACTGTTTGTTTATGCAAGTTAACCTCATTCTCCTTGTTTATTCCTTAAGAGAGTCTCATATTTCATTATGTTTTTCTTGCAAGATCTCTCTTCAGGTGATGTGCTATTTATCCCTGCACAGATTTATTCCATTGATCTGAGAAGGAAAATTGAGTCTGCCTCTGGACCTCCCTTTCTGTCACTCACAAACAAACATGGGCTTGCAAGTAGTCTTATTATACAACCCTTGCCTGGTACTTTGAACATTGCCTGCAGTCATTCATCAAACATGTAGAGCGTGTTCATGATGCAAAGGTGACTTGGACACAACCTGACACTGCAAAGAACTTTTAGTGTAGTTCAAGGCAAGATATGGACTGATAGACTCAGTAGGCAGCCTCAGGGAATCTTTCTAGTTGTCAGTATTTCTAGTCCAGTGTGACCAATCTTTTTCCATCCTTTAGCCTGTGCACAGTACATTATTTTTATTTCTATGCAAAATATATTAAAGAACTAAATACATCTTAGACTCTGAAAGAGGAAAACATACTCATAATTTAGTACTTTAGAATGTGAAATAAGATGAGAAACTGCTCTCCAGGCAGAGCTAGAGAGTTGCATGTATATGAGGGCCCTTTCGCATTAGGCTTTGCACTGTGCTCTTTGTGGTGAGGATACCTCAGGCCTGAAATACACTGGCAGCTTGAGAAGGCCTTCTGTTGTGTTACACGGCACACCACAGGAGGGCAACAGAGAGCACAAACCAGCTCCCTCCTGCCCTGGGCAAAGAGAGTAGGGTGACCATAGTTCCACCAAGGTCTCTTGGGATAAAATGCTGAGCTGTCAATAGCAAAACTTGGAAAGATAGTGTTGTGAGCTTAATTATTTATGATTCTATAATTTCCTGGAACTTGCAGCAAGAACACAGGTGCCCAACTCATGAATCATGGCTAAAGTCCACTGTTAATTTCTACCACACGTGGACTCATGGCTATCATTTAGTGTGATGCATCTCTCCAGCATGCGTCTCTGGCACCAGTTTTATCTTGGAGGAAATGAGCCTTTTCCAGAGGGAGAAAAATGTGCTTCTGAGTGTGACTTAGATTTTTAAATTTAAGTTTCCAAGTCCTTGACTGATGGCAAAAATACGCACACATCATCTCCTTAAAAATTGGAAAGCAAATTTCAAAAGAGATTTTAAAATCAGTGGTTTAACAATTTGTCTAAATCAAGTTGACTTTGCTCATTTCTCTAAACTACATCCCCCTTTCTCTCTTACTTTGACTTTGCTTTTTTCTCACTTTTGTTTTCTGGCTCATTTCTAGCAACTTGAAGTCCCCTGGACTATAATATGATCACTTATAGCTTTAGAATTTTAATGATTTATCAGCCTGAACTGTCCTTTCCAGGAGTGATTTTCTCCTAATTCTTCAAGGTCTATCTCTGTTTCCCTCATTCCAGATATGATGTCCACAAAGGTATTTCTCTTTTCTGAGTCCTTTTGTCTTCTCTGTGAGGTTCTGTTTACCTTCTGTAGTTATGACTGTCATATGCTGCCTTATTTCTGAGTCAGTGGTAATGATGTCTTTGACCTCCACTGTCTCCACCGTATCTAATATAGCACTAGACCTGATCTGTGATTGGTTGATCTTTACAATGACTAATGGGATCTTTTTGTTTGAGTAGTTCAGGGAAAAAAAAATGTGTGTGTGTGTGTGTGTGTGTGTGTGTGTGTGTATACATACTTCTTTACAATGACTGATGGGATCTTTTTGTTTGAGTAGTTCAGGGGCAAAATTGTGTGTGTGTGTGTGTGTGTGTGTGTGTGTGCGCGTATGCATATTGTTTATCTGTGGTTTCATCTCTTTTGTTTTAAAGGTCAAAAAAATTCCAGTCATTTATTGAGAGCTGCTTGGTAAAGAATCACAGCCAACGACCAGCAACAGAGCAGCTGATGAAGCATCCATTTATACGAGATCAACCGAATGAGCGCCAGGTCCGCATCCAACTCAAGGACCATATTGATAGAACAAAGAAGAAAAGAGGAGAAAAAGGTGAGTTGTGTATTTTTATTTCAGCGAGAGCAACGACACAGGGAGTGATCACGGCTCTTGATGTCTTTGGAGATGACCATGGAGGTTGCCAATGGGTCTGCCTTCTTCCTTAGTGGGAGAGGCTGCCTGAGAGATCACAGCCTTGGGGCACTTAATGGAGTGAAGTCCCACTGCTCAAAGTGGAATCTTCCATGAAAAAACAGAAGTGCATAAAACATTATCTCTTCCAGTCACTGAGCAAAGTCATATTGCTTGATACTATGAGAGGTTTTAACATGACAAGTGATTTCCTTAATTCAAATGAATATTCATATTTAAAAGAGTAAAAATCTATAGAAGACAGGCAACCTAAAAGAAATTCATGGGGTTGACATTTTTCTGTCCTGACAGTCTTCAATATTTAAGTTTCTGTGCTCTGAGGCTCATTTCTAATTCAGTTATTTAGAAGTCAGGAAGAATTTTCTTATGGTTGCAGTGATGTAAAAGATCATTAGGTCGCTGTAAGGAACATCAGATTTTTTTTTTTTTTTTTGAGACAGGGTCTCGCTTTGTACTTCAGGCTGGCTCTGAGCTCACTGTGTAGCCCAGGCAAAACTCGAACTCAGCAATCCGCCTGTCTCTGCCTCCCAAGTGCTGGGAATACAAGCATGAGCCACCACGCCTGGCACTGTGGTTTGTGGTATTGATTGCTGGTGGACGTGAGTCTCCACGCCCAGCATTGTATGTGGTGACCGGAGATCGAACTCAGGATCTTGCGCTTGCGAGGCAGGCACTGGAACACTGAGCTAACCCTCCAGTCCAGAACATCAGATTTTTGAAGGTCATTTCATAGATGCAGAACCTCCTCTCTCATACTGCACAGTACTTTCACTACATCATGGGAAGAGGTAGGAGCTCAAATGTGCCCTGTGGCCTGGTCGTTTGAATACAGCTCACAGTTCCTTCACTTGTGTCCCACCCAAGGTGCAAGCTTGTGGTCTACAGCAGGTGTTATTTTGTAACCAACCGAGAGGAAGGTAGGAAGGCAGGAAGGTTGAGGTATGGAGGAAAGAAAGGGGGAAAATAAGCAGTGAAGACTTGCTGAGTGGGGAGCAGGAGGGGAGTTGGTGAGATGGTGTGGGAGTCGGTTTGAGCCCAGGACGGTGGGCCCAGAGAGTTTCCTGGGGAGAGTAGAGCAGAAGCCCAAAGGCTCAGGTCAGGGCAGTGTTGGGTGATGTGCTTGCTCCCTTCTTCTCCGTCTCCCTCCCCTTTCCTTTAGTGCAGAGGGAGCAATGCAGAGTGGCAGGCCACAGAGGATGGAAGTCACTCTCCCTTGTTTGCATTTCCCTTCTTTGCCCCTGCAGTTAACAGGCATAACAGTGAGGTGTGTGGACTGAGGCAGAAAGTGCACTGGGTAGAAGAGGTGAGCGCAGCAGAGAGCAAAGGCAGGAAGGAGAAGAAGCCCTCGGGGAAGGTTCACAGGAAGGGCTCCTCCTGCAGCCAGCCTCAGGAGCTCAAAGGAAAGTGTGCTCAGGGTAGTACCACTCTGAAGTGGGAAGTCGGAAGACTGAGCAAGGAAAAATGCCTGCTTGCATTTGTTTGTGAGTGAACAGGAGCAAAAATGTTAACTAGAACCCAAGGAGCTTAGAGGCCAGTCCAAGGTGGAAGTTCTGAGAACCCAGGAGAAACGTGCAGGTCAGTGTCAGAAAGTTCCAGAACTGTCTCTTCAGTTGTCCTTTGTCCATGGTGACTGGGCTACTCCACGAATTTAAAAATTTTAAAGCGAATTATTTTAGTGTTGTGTCAAATGTGTAATTATTAAATCTCAATTTCTCTTAAAGATGAATTTTTATTATATTATGGCTATAGCAAGTATGTTACATACTCAACTCAAATTCTGGGTTCAAATTCTAGCTCTGTGCCTTGTCAGCTGTGTGACTTTTGACCTAGTTTTCTCATCTTTAAAATAAAGATTACTGGGAATGTATAAATTGCCTAATATTGTTGCAGAGATTAAGTGCAATAGTGTATATAAAATGCATAATACAAAGTATGGTACATAGATGCACTCAGTAATTATTCTTATTTAAGCAATGCAATAGTACTTACATTCTTATTTAGGCAATGCATTATCTAACTATAATTTTTAGTACTATTCAAAAGTACTTCTGAGAATTCATGATCTATGTGCTTGAAAAACTTGCTGCTTTGAGTTAGTTTGATATTTTGGGCACAAACCTTAAAATATAGAAATCATCATGTCATGAAGATAGACTGCTTTTTTCTTTTTAATTTTTATCTTTATTGGTACATTGTATATACACATCATGATCACACTCAATATTTAATATTTTCATTTCCTGTAGAGTAGGAGAGTAAGGTCCCTCAGAATGAATATATACAAAATCTATTCTGTAATTTAAGGATTCTATTTATTGAAGTGTAGGACCAGCAGAATCTCATTTCTGGCTTCATTTTTGTCTGCTATTCAGGGATGTATATTTGAACGATGAGATCTCATTCCATCTGCCCAGTTTGATCAAATGACTTAATTTGTTCCCTCTTCTACCTTTTCACTCCTAGTAGCTCTCTGTGACCACCAGCTCTTGGCAAGAATCAGGCAATTTTACCTTGTGTTGCTTTATGACTTTTTCAAGTTGATATTTTTCCTCAAGATATATTGACATGTGCTAATGTAAACCAGCAATATAAAGGCAAACCAAATTCTAGCAAAGTGTTAAATTGAGGAACCTGACAAATGAAGATTTTACCTTAAAGAAAAGTAATGGTAATAATCGTATGCTTCTTTTCTTTGCTGTTATTTCCTTTACTAGATAAAATTACTTCATTTTACTAAGAATTCTCTGTTTATCCATTTGAGGAAAGTTTGGAATATTAAACTTTCAGTATCAAATATTAGGGCATTTTATGCAGATTCTTTACATTTTGGGGAAATGACACTTTTATAAAAGTATCATATTCTTGGGCGCCTGCCTTGCAAGCACAAGGCCCTGAGTTCGATCCCAGTAACCACATACAATGCTGGGCATGATGACTCACGCCCACCAGCAATCAATACCACATAGCACAGTGCTGGGCGTGGTGGCTCACGCCTGTAATCCCAGCACTCGGGAGGCAGAGACAGGAGGATTGCTGAGTTCGAGGTTTGCCTGGGCTACATAGTGAACTCAGGGTCAGCCTGAACTACAAAGCGAGACCCTGTCTCAAAAAAACAAAAACAAAAACAAAGTATCATATTCTTAATGTTATGGAACTCATTTTTATTTTTAAATATTTTAATATGTATAACATTTTAATGTATATTTCACTATTTATAATAATATGTATAATATTTTTATGTCTACTTATTGCAGTTTTTAAATTGTTTTTTCAGATAAACAAAAACTTTACTCTGGGGTACTTTATTATTTTGCAGAGTGGTATATTATGCTCTAATATTGCTATAATTATTAATATTTCTTTTTACATATCTAGAGAGCTTAAGTGGCGTAACTTTTTTAATTATTGAATTCTTTATTGGTACATTTTATATACAACTCACAATCACACTCAGCGTTGGGGAATTTGTACCAGTATATAACACGAGTTAATTCTCATTTTTACCCATATCCCCCCACCCCACAACCACCCACCCCCTATATACATGTGCTTTCTTTTTTTTCAAATTATGTTTATTCTTTCCCCTCATTTTTGATTTTTAAAAATACATTGAAATCAACACATTTTTGTTTCTTTCATTATCTCTTTGATGTCTAGACACTAGATAGTGTAGAAGATAAGGCTTTATCCAGCCTGTTTTCAACCATGTGAATGCTGTCTCTGAGTGCCAATATGATCAAATCGCAGGTTCAGTTCCCTCTTTTATAATTACTAACCCACAATGAAAGAGACAGTCATGTGGCAGCCTGTATTGCGTTGTTTGGAGTTCCAGCCAGGACTCCTTGTTGCCTACACAGAAGTCTTAAGGTATGGCTGAAGATGAGTGAAGCATTTAACCTCTGTGGTCTTTCATCCTCTGTCTGCTTCTCTCATAGCTAGTCACCTAGTTACTCAAAACTCATGGTTTCCTGAATGTGGAATGCACTGTAGTACTGCCAGCTTTCTCATGTAGATATATTGTTTGGGATTCACTTTTCCTGTCACTACCACCTGCCAGTGGCCTGCATAAGGGCCATCGACTTTCCATGACCCAGCTCATTTCCTTCTGAATACTTTGCTATACCTTTCTCCATTCTAAGCAGTGGAACTAGTGTCTCTTTCCTCTCATTTCTCATCAGTCTTTATATGGACTTCTTTGTAGCATATAATGTGCTGGAAAGAGTGCAGGTTCTAGGTTAGGAAAATTCCAGATGGAATTCTAAATCCAGATCCCAGATGAACCTTTTATTAATGCAATAATATTGGTCATAACACTTAACCTCTCACACTCTGAATATCTTTACTTGAAATAGAGGCATTATTGTGAGAAATAAATGAGATTATATATAAGTATCTGGCACAAATGACTTTCATAAGAGACATTTAACATGTACTCATTTCTTTTCTTCATGATCATAGAACCTCTAATATTTTCTTGTCTTACTCATTACATTCCAATCTCCTCCAAGGCAAACACACAATCTTACATGTTTTGCATGTTACGTTGCTTAATTACTGATTTAAATTAATCTTCCCAGTGGACCTTTCAAAGTACATTTTAACTGTAATCTAAATATACCAATGTTAAAGTTTCTTTCTGATATTTATCATGATATCTAAAGGTAATTTGTGAGACCATGTGAATTTTAGTAAAATGTACTATTAAAATGACTGATAGCATGATTAATCATTTAACAATTAATAAGTTAACAGTGGTCCCATAAATTTGATGTGGGTGGCTCTATAATGGGATAACACAATACAAAGATTATTTATTCTTTGTTTATCTTTCCATGTAACCATTAGGCATTGGGGACATATATCTAGAATCAGCTGGGACAGTCTTGAATACAGTTAATTCCATGTTCTTAAACCCTCTGGTGGAAGCCACTTACTCATAAGTCATGAAGCCTGGAGGCCATGCCAGCTCAGGGCGCGCCACAGCTCTGAGCCTCAGTTTACTTGTGCAGTCATGCATTACTCATGACAGAGATGTGTTCAAAGAATCATATTGTTGGGCAATTTCATCACTGTGAGAATATCATGGAGTATTCTTACACAAACCTAGCTGATACGGCTCAGTTTCTCGATGTGTCTTTTTGATACCAAGAGACACAGTAAGAGTAAATAAATGTCAGCACAGCGTGCCATTTGGTTTGTTTTTATTTTTCAGTCCTGCAACTCAGAACCAGGGCATTGTATATACCAGGCAAGGGTTCTACCACCGAGCTACGCCCCAGCCCAGCATACTCTGTCATAGTAAACTGTTTTTAAAGTACAGCAAATGCTGTAAAATAATGATTAAATGTATAGTAAATACATGTAAGTGACATTGACTTATAATTATCATGAGTTATGTACTGTACATAATTCTATATCCTGTACTTCTGTGACTGGCAGCATAGTAGGGTTGTTTTGAGCAGCCTCAGAATAAACATGTGAATAGTGCATTGTGCTATACAAAGTTAGGGCAGCTGCAACGTCACTGGGCTATTAGAATTTTCCAGCTGCACTGTAATCTTGAGGATCACTGTTCCCTATGTGGTGCTTTGTTGACCAAAGTTTCATTCTGCCCCTTGTGACTAAGTGTGGGGTGGAATGGCGTTTACTCAGCGGCAACACTGCCTTTGTGCATTAACGTTCTATGGGTCTCTCTTCAGATGAGACAGAGTATGAGTACAGCGGGAGCGAGGAGGAGGAGGAGGAGAATGACTCTGGAGAGCCCAGGTATGACGCTGAGCCTTCTAATTTCCACATTCTGAACTGTGCTTATGTGAAATGTACTTTCCTTTTGATTTATAGGTTCATTTTAAAAAATCCACCAAGAAGGTCTTATTTAATTTATTGCCCACAAACATACTCATTAATTTGGGGAATTTACCCTTGGCAGGCTCTTAAGAATATGTGGAAATCAGCATTTTCTTTTTCTTATCCTTGAGATTCATGGTTCCTTCTCCAAACCTTATTTCCTCACATATATAACATGTAAAGTGGGTGGGAGGCAATTATCTCTGTAATTGCAACTTTTTGGACACTTATGGGGTATTTTTAGATATGCCTTATTTGGCTCCTCACTTTGTACCTTTAAGAAGGCCTTTCACATACTCTCCTTGTCATATACCTTGGTATTTTCACTGCAGCCTGGCCCAAGAGGAAATGATTTCTAGGAAATGAAATTAAACTTGAAATAATACCTGAAATAGAAGCTGTGCTGTTACTATCATCACGTGTTGGACTGCAGGATCAGTGCTGCTTTACTGCAATCACCTCTGCATTTTGAACTTCACTTGACTTTGATCCCAACTTCCTTCCAGTCTGTGTTTTTAAATAATTAAGGGTGGAGTGGTCCCACTACCAGCATGTGTCTTTTGTAAGAAAATTCAGCCAGCAGCAGCTTGGTGAGTGAAGAGGCACAGACATACATACATGGGACCACATACTGTAGATGTGAGGTTGGATTTATCAGGGGAAATGCAGAAGCACAGGCATCCCTACAGTGTCTCCCCCCACTCCCGCCATCTGAGTGTTGAACTGCAGTGTGGCAGGAGAAGGCCCATTGCCCTGTTACTGTCTCAGCTTTCTGCTCAGAGAAGTTGCTGCACTGAGCTACACAGCGTGTTATTCTCTTCTTAAGCAAAACCAGACCTGCTGAGCTAGACTATTGCTAAGCTAACAAAGAGGTTGGAACTGAACTTATGGGACCGTTGATTTTTCTGTCTTCACCCATCACAAGGTTTTCAAGGTCAAAGACTAAAGGAAAATTGGTTCTTTCTGTCTGATATACAACATGTTACTCTCCCCCAGCTACATAAAGATGGTGACCATTCAGCAGTAACATGGAAAATGCTCTGGCAGAGGCCAACTGCTCTTTTTGAGAAGTTGAGCAATGTTTTTTGAAAACTCACGAAATGCCCACGTCAACCTTCTGACCGTCCCTGGACTACTGAGAAACCATGTCTTTCCAACACCTGCTTTAGTGGTGCTAGGAGTCACTTAGTGAGCCAACCCAGCTATAATTATAACATGTCATTATATCACATAGAAGATTACATGTCCAGTCCTGTTTTTATAGACAAAGCTGATTACTCTTCGTGAAATTCTAAAACGTAGAAAAGGACAATGGGTATCTCATTTTAGAAATGAGGCAACAGCATAAAAGTGACAAGGTCCCACATAGAGTTAATAATGAGTCACTAACACAGCTCAGGTCTCCTGAAATTAACTCAACATCAGTTAATATTAATGAGGAGTCATGCTGTGCAAGAGAGGCTATGTTCCCCAGCCCCTCAACCCTCCATGGAGCAAGTAGCCTATGTGTATAAGTGCCATCATTTGGGCCTGGCTTCAGAGTTTTACATACAGGCAGTACGTAAAACTATGCTTTTAGAGGAGGTTTCTTAGTAGACTTCCAGGATCGCTCGTGGAATTTCAGGAACAAAGCCTTTTCGATTCATTTTGTGGCAGTATCTCATGCAGCATACCAGCAATGATCCAGAACCGACCTTGGTCCTTCCATCCACACACAAACCCTGCGGCTCCCCGCGCATTCCTTATTCCAGCTCTCTTCACCACTTTTGACCCGACGCTGGCACAAAGCTTGCAAGTCATCCCTCATTCCATGTATCAGCTCTGTGCACAGGTTTCACTGAGCGTCTCTAAAAGCTTCTTCCAGCCTCCTCCCCCACTGTGCCCGATCTGGTTAAAGCTCTATTCAGTGCCATCATGGAGTCTCCTGAGCATCAGTAGTGCCTTCTCTCACCCCCTGCAGACTGTGGTCCACTCTGCAGCCAAACAGACCTGCTTGGGTCCTCCTCCCTGGGAGTTTTTCCCTGCCACTCTCATGGCCATATACTTTCCTATGTGCCTCTGCCCCTGACCGCGACTTAGGCTGGAGGAAAGGCTCCCTGGAAAAGGCTGCATCTGTTCATGCATGGTCTCTTGCTTTTCCTTCTGCTTGGAACACCCTCCCCATCAACTCCCACTTTCCCAGGGAGACCCTCCTGGCTTTCTAGTCAAAGCAGCACTCTTAAGTTCACCTCAGCTCCTTGGCATTGTCTCTTATAAAATTTCACACTGTTAGCCTTGTGTAGGGCATATTAATATTGGAATCTTATTATTTGTACTTATCCTTCTTTTCCAAAAGAAAGGAAGTCTAGAGTAAGAATTTGTTATGTGCTTGGGGTAGTACCCTATAGCCTGCCACATAGCAGATGCCAGGAAATATATACTCAATGAATTTATTTCAGATGGAAAGTTCCAGAAAGGTTAAAGCAACTGGGTTTGAATTATCCTTTCTGCTACATGGATATGTAGAGCGAAGATGTCTACAGTTAGTTTAGTGTAAAGCAGACTACCTGGAGAAGTGGTCTCTGTCCTTGTCTCTCTCTTTCTCATTCACACATGTATGCACGTGTGAGCGCGTGCACACACACACACACACATCATTTTACACACAAGGAAACTGTTGCATGAGTAGAATCTAGGGATCAGTGAGCTGGGTTGCAGAAGCATCACACACTGAGCAGGAACTGGTCCACTCTGTGAGGTGCGTACTGAGGCAAGCGCTGGTCTCCTTGGACTCAGCAAACCTGGTTCAGCTCTTGGCTCCACATGAGCCTTGACTCCAGCCTTTTCCCTCCGTGGCTTACATGTCTACACTGAGCAGCCTGATCTCCTCCAGGGGTTTGTTGTAAACAGTCAAGAAGGGATGTATGCAAGGCTAATCTGTGCTGGTCCACACAGAGTCAGCCCCTGACTGCTTCTGAGTGCTCATTTTTCTTTGCTTGCCATTCTGACCTGTGAAGATAAGCTCGCCTATGGAAGGCACTAAAGTCTTAAGAAACAAATCTTTGTCCTGCCCAAGGCCAAGAGAGTGGTGTTGCCTATCCTGGAGGAGGGGATGATTCTGGGGATATACACTGTATGTCAGGGTGGAGACAGTGTATGTCACAATTGCCTCTTCCCTAAACCCGTTTTTCTTCAGACTGAATAACCAAATGAATAAGAAATCTTCAAGCTATGTGTTGGCCCTGTGGTCCTTGCCTGGTACTCACAGCAGCCATGGTCCCTGTGATCCTGAGCTGGATCCTTACTGCTCTTTCCTATCCATAGCTCCATTCTGAACCTACCTGGAGAGTCTACCCTTCGGCGGGACTTCCTGAGACTCCAGCTGGCCAACAAGGAGCGTTCAGAGGCCCTGCGGAGGCAGCAGCTGGAACAGCAGCAGCGGGAGAATGAGGAACACAAGAGGCAGCTGCTGGCTGAGCGGCAGAAGCGCATCGAGGAGCAGAAGGAGCAGCGGCGGCGGCTGGAGGAGGTGAGGGCCACACAGGCCACCCTGCCCTGACGTCCTTGTGTGGTCACTCCCTGGGTGTCCATGGTGGGCTCAGGTTGGACCTTCCAGTTCAAGACGCCCACTTGCCTGGTACTCACACACCTTGGCTGCAATGGGAGATGAGGACTGAATGCTCTTACAGATAAGATTTTCTTCACTTTATGCCAAGGTCATTGCAGAATTATAGCCAAAGGCCTCCACTCCTTCAGGTCTTGCTCGTTTGACTTTCTCAGTGAAGCCTTCCCCGACATTACTTAAAAGTGCACCCTCCCTCTTCCCCTACCATATTCTATTGTTTTCCCTGCTTTATTACTTTTATGCCTTCAAAAATATTGCCTCTTGCTTCCCCCACTAGAATGTAAATTCCACAAAGATGAAAGATTTTCTTATTTCTTGGTGTATCGCTACACCTAGTGTAATATCTAGCACATATTAGGTGACCCATACATATTCGTGGATGGAAAAGTTAATATTTGAATGAATGGAGTAGCTGGGTGGTGAAATGCTGGTGTTAATGATAGGCCAGTGAATAGGCAGGTAAGCAGAATGCTAAGTGTGGAAAATCAGGGCCTACCTCCTGACCTTCCTCTGAGCACTGGATTTAGCCTTTCACAATTTCTTCCACACAGACCCTTTGCCCCCATGGCCCGTTCTCCAGCTAGAAAACCACACAGGCAGCCTGTTGCTGCATGGCCTGTCCTGGGCGGGCCTCTCTCTGGGGTGGTTTTATACACATTTGTTCGAGCCTTTTTCCCAGATCCTTGCCAACATCTCTGAGGCCTCCACACTCCGCCAGATAAATCTAAGCCTCTAAACAATTAGGAAACTGAGCATGCTTAGCTACTGGAAAATTGGACAGCAAATGCAAGGTTCACTAACTGCCTGGTAATGGGGTAGTAATTTTATTGGTCTCCCAAGCACCAGCCTGCTCTTCATCTAATGGGTTTCTAGCAATTCCCTCTCTCTGTCAGGTGGCCTCTGAGAGTTAGAGAGTGGTGAATGCAGGCACCAAAACGGATTGCTCTTTAAATGATACATCAAGGTCCAGCCTCCCTGGCTGAAATCATGAGGGCTTCAGTTCTCCTTTGCAATAAATCCCATCAGCCTATTATGTCCCTGGCATATTAGCTTCAGAGCAGCAACAGTAATGCCTGACCGCTACAATCATTGAGTGATTATTGAGTGGTTTCTGTGTGTCAACAACCCGGCAGGGTGCTTTGCTTTTATATTCAGTATCTTAGATATCATTATCGCTGCCTACATCCGTGTTTCTCATGTGGAGAACATATTGTCCCCATTTAGCATGTGGGAAACTGAGGTCAGGGAGGAGAAGTAACTGGTTCCACGTTTCAGGGCTGGTAAAGTGCCAAGTGAAGTTTTTCATCCTGGACCCACTGACCCTGGTGTTCACGAAGGCCTCTCCTGAGACAGTCATTAAAGGTAGATGATCAAAGCCCTGAACTGTGACTCTTAGAGTTGGACCTTGAGGCTTCTACGTGCAGCAATAACAAGTTAAGCTGATAAAATTGTTGGTATAAAGGATGCTTGGCACACGAAAAGTTCAAAGTCCATCTGCTATCTTATTTTGTAAGGTATACGATGTCATAGACAAAGGCACTGTGGTGTGTAGGGCAGAAACCATCGAAGAACCAGGCAAAGTGGGGATGAGGTGAGGTGTGGGTGTCTGTTCTGATAGGCAGCTCTCTGGAGTGGTGTACAAAGTGGAGACATGAGAGGCATCTGCATGACCTCTGGTTACCTCCCAGGGTTGCACCTGTGCCCTGATGTTACCTGCTTCACCCCGCACAGGCAAGTCGTGTCATTTGTACTGGCCCTCGGTCTGGGACCACACCCTTTCCAGTAATAAGGTTACTTGGTGTATCTCAGGTTTCCAAAGGAGACTCCTCCAAACTGACAACCAAGCTCTGTTAGGTGCTGCCCCCAGACCTCTACCTTTCCTACTTCTTTCTTGGTGGCAGTTCCTTCCCTCTAGAGACCCCCACTCACCGGAGCATTGTACTCTGGAAACTTTTTCCCTGTCTCAGACTGACGACATTTACATTTAACTCTGGAAAATCATCACCGTCATCCATAAAACACATTCTCAAGAATGGATACTTGCGTGTACACACACATGCAACTGTGTGAATTTCTTTTTGTTGTTGTTTGTTTTAACACAAAACTTGTTAGCACGTAGGTCTAGATCCTCAACACAGTCTTTTCAAAGGCCTTGTTTTGTTCTGCTTTGATGTTTTAGATTTCCTTCTGCTCACACTATGATTACTTGAGTTCTGTATGTTTATTTTTCAAGTTACTAGAATAATTTCTGATGATTACGAAGCCCTGACCTCGACAGTAACTACACTTAAGGTGTTACATAAATGATCTTACTTAATCCTCACAATCATCTCCAGTCTAAAGAAAATGTAGCTGAGTCTTAGAGAAGTTCATAACTTGCTAAGCTCACATAGCTCTAGAAGAAGCCAGGTTTCAGATCTGGGAATTAGACTGCAGAGTCTAAGCAGCAAGTCAGAGCCTATGTCCTGCTTCCCTCCACCTGTATGGTCTCTTACCCTGAACAGTTAAAGGTTTCTGTGCAAGGCAAAGAACTGTGCCATCAGGAGCACAGCTTTGAGCTAGGATTGGTCTCTCATGCTCATGGCCAGAGCTACTATGAGACCTGATTTATCTGTTCTCTTGTGGCACTAACTGGAGCTTTCATCATGGATGCAAGTCATTGCAGTTTGGGGAAGTACAGGTGTTCACAGAGACACTTGCACAGAAGGTGTGTTCGTGTACCAGGACACGAACCCTCTGCTCAGTGTGACAGTCGCTGTGAACCCTGAGTTCTTAGCAGAAGCAAGAGTGCTGAACATTATACCAGCTTTAGTTTTAGATACATTGTCTTGCTCTAGAGCTCAATGGAGAAGGAAAAATGCTAAATATACAGATGGTTGTAAATTCTAAGCAACAGCCATCTCAGCCAACAGAGATTCCTGTCGTGTGTTGTGCTTCTGCTAGACACCAGCCATGTCTGCCACCCATCATATTTCTGATGCCCTAGTAAGAATGTGGGCTGCATGAGCACTCAGAAATGGCTAAAGCTCTAGTTCAGCCTGAAAATTTAGCTGCTTTGAGAGTCAGATGGATCTTGTAGGCATCCTGGCCAATACATATCTGCTTCCAGCTACCCTGCCAGCCATCCTTTGGTAACACAGGACTGTGTAGGTTGTAGCCTTTGTATTTGGCGATGGCAGATGTCACCTCCCACTGGAAGGTTTCTAAGGAAGCCCTGTGTATCTTTTGCTATTTATGGTTCACCACGTGGATTTGGCTGGGTTCTAATCAGTGTCTGCATATTCTTAGAGGACTTTAACTACACACTGAACATAGTCATTTATCAGCTTTATGATAAGCACATGGCTTCTGGCCAATTAAATGGTAGGGACTTGGCTTGGTTTTTGATGAGTGATAAAGTACAAATTATAACTAAGTTCCAAGGACTTGATTAAACTCAGCTAAGAGAAGGGCATTAATAGAGAGAAAAGTGCCCAGGGAACTTCTTCCAGTTTCTATTTCTTAACTTGTATATGCACAACTTGTTTCATTCTGTATTGTGGTGTCACCAAGCAAAGAAGGGGCCTTGGAAGTATTGTGACTCCTACTCTTTTCATCTGTCTCTTTTTGAGCAGATTCATCGTGATGCTTCCTTCTGTTTAAGAATTCTGAAATGCTATTAGTGATTCATGCATTTGTTTTAACTTGCTACGAGCATTCTTCACCTTCATTTTGGGGCCCATATCTAGAAGTTACAGGAACAAGTCAAACTGATGATCTCAGGAGCAATATCTAGCCTGCTTCATGATCGTAAAATTTATTTTTCAGAAAATCGGGCTGTCTCTCAAGCCGCCAAGGTCTCCTTTTAGTGTCATTCAAGATTATCATAATATTGGGCTGGAGGGTTAGCTCAGTGGTTCCGGCACCTGCCTCTCAAGTGCAAGGTCCTGATTTCGATCCCTGGTAACCACATACAATGCTGGGTGTGAAGACTCACGCCCACCAGCAATCAATGCCACATACCACAGTGCCGGCCATGGTGGCTCACGCCTGTGTTCCCAGCACTCGGGAGGCAGAGACAGGAGGATTGCTGAGTTCGAGGCTTGCCTGGGTTACATAGTGAGTTCAGGGCCAGCCTGAACTACAAAGTGAGACCCTGTCTCAAAAAAAAAGAATAAGGTGAAATCCAAGCTGATCTTTTCCTATGTCTATAGTAGTCTTTCAGCAAATATTCAGTGGCCACCTCTGCTGTGAAGGTATAGGCTGGACACTAGAAGTGCAGTCTGATCTCCAAGGCTGGGCCTTTGAGGAAAATGGGCATTGCATGAAGAATGACTGAGTGGTCACTTCCTTCTTTGTGACAGCTGCAGTGGTAGAAAAGAAATGATGCTAAGGGGTATGAGCCGGATCTGGCTTGGTGACCAGCAGGCCAGAGTCCAACTAAAGAAAGGGAATGGAGCCTTTGAGAAGCCAGACAGTTGTACAGAGTCCAGCAAGCCAAGGTCATTACCTTCGAGTCTTATTATGAGAGCAAGAAGCCATTTAACCAGGGGAAAACAATCGATCTGCTTCTGTAAAATGAAACTCTGGTTCCTGTAAGGAATGTGATTGGAAGGAAGCATAAGTGGATGAGGAGCCAGGTCTGCCAAGACCAGAACCACTCCAGGTGGATAGTTGGTGGAATGGGGAGCAGCAAAGCTCTGGCGTTTGGAACCTGTAGAATGTGGTGGATGCTCAAATGCCAGTGATGAGTAACAGCGAGTTGGGACAAAAGATTCCCCTGGTCAGACGTTAGCCTATGGGAGGGAAGAGAAGGGTAGGATCCATTCAAATAGAATGAGATTAAGACTCATATGAGGCCACAGGAATCATGCCAAGGTTGCAATTGGATTGGTAAATATAGCTATTAAAGGGGCATAGGAAAAAATGGAAATTACTGGTTCATGGTAATGGAAATATTTGATCCTGAACTCTGAGAACTCAGAACAGGTAAGGAGAAGCCAGAAAAGAAAATTGATAAGATCGTAGGAAACACACCAGGACAGTTTGGTGTTGTAGAAGCAAAGAAAACTGAAGACTGAAGCATGCAAATGAAGGGTTCAGCTCTGCAGAATGCTGCACAAAGGCCAAGTGATTCAGCAGTATCCTTTGGCCTCAGTGGCAGTAAAGATATTTAAAATGTAGTTTCTGTATAGTACTCTGTAGAAAGGTTTCATTCCCTCTCTATTGAGGGGGAAGAAAAACATCCTAGGAAGTCAAGGATCTTGACTTGGGGTGGGAAGACATTGGCATGAACAAGAGGACACCACGTGCTACCTGCATGTCCTGCCTGTCCACCCCTTATGACCGTGCTTGCCGCCGCCATTGGAATCACTTAAGCTTCCTGAGGATTAACTAGGAAAACAGATGAGAGAGAATTTTTCAATGATCAAAAGCTCAACAGAGCTGTCTTCTGAAGGATGTGTCAAGTCAGCATAAATTTCACTAATAAGGCACACCTGTGCTTCCATGCAAAGAACTTTTTGTAGTTATATGTTCATCTGTTTGTAGCACTTCTGCCCTCATTCTCTCTTGGCATTCACTCTTCACTTAGTGTAGCAGGACAGTCTGAGAGAAGCCATCCAACTGGAGTCCAATCCCAAGGAAGCCACAGTGGCGAATGGGTAGTTTTGAACCTAAATGATTTCTTCCATATTCTTTTGGACAATACCTTCCAAAACTGGAAAGAGAAGACGCATGTCTCTTTAAGACTCACTGTACAGGACAACATATTAAAGCTCTAAACCTCTTTGAACAACAAAGCATGAGACACTATTCTGTTGAGAGAAAAGTAGTATTGTGGTAGCAGCAGTAACACTACATTGAAGACTCCTGTTGTCCAAATCCCAGTTTTATTCTTTATTAGGTAATGTGAGCCAGAGTATGATCATTAATCTTCCTCTGCCTCTGTATCCTCGTCTATAAAATAGGAACACCCAGAGCATTTTGCTTATGGAGCTGACATGAAGAGTAATGAAATAATTCATAGAAAATCTTAGAATACCACCAACACATAGTGGACTCCATAGACAGTATTTATTTTATTGGCATGAGTTCTTGGACTAAAGTCATGCAAATAATGTTTGAAACTTTAAGCTCCTTTATGTGCTACAGTGAAATCTCAAACTTATTAAAATAAATATACCAGAAATACACTTATTTGCACACTTTGTAAAGAATATTTGCTATAATATCAGGAAGAATTTAATTATTTCCTTAAGAGTACAGTCTATGATTTTTAAATGGCCAGTTGGTTGGTTAGTATGGAGGCAAAGTACAACAACTCTGTAGGTTAGGAACGTAAGGCTTAATCTAGCATTAGAGGGAGATTACTTAATGTCTCTAAACCTCAGCTACCTTACATGAGCCTTCTATATAATATTTATTGTGCAGTATTATTGTGAAAAGTAAATGAAACTGTATATACAGTAGGCTTGGCAAAAATCCCTGACATGAGAAATGGATTGATATTGTTGGGTGCATATTTATTATTTTGGAACTGACAATCTCAAAAGCTGTTAATTTTATTTTTATCTTAATGATTCTTGGTACAGACAACATCTTTCCTTTCTCTGTTTTCCTTAATTTCCCAATGTACCATCTCTGTTTATTGTAAAATCTGGTTTTCTAGGTTCCTTTTTGAGGGCCTTCTCTGAGAGGAAACTTTCTTTTATATCTTTCTGCTTTGGCTTCACCAGAGTCTTGACTCTGCCAGCACAGTAAGGCAGCCTCTCCATCACCCCTGTGGGTGCACCTTGCTTAGTAGGGTCCCCTGCCACCTCAGGAAGCCTCTTCTTCCCAATGAACCTCAGGAGAGCTATCAGGGGAGAAATTTTGATGGATTCTCTGACTGGTATGTCTTCTTGTCACTTCCAACACTGTATCATTATGATCTTGTAATTTCTATGAAGGAACTACATAAACTCTTATCTCTTATCAGTGTCCAAACAAGGCTTACATAAAGATGGAGATCTTGTGCTGTTGGAATAATAAGTTTTGGAGCATCAGGGAAATAATACACTAGGAATAATGCTCTCAGCAAGAAAGTGAGCCCAAAGCAATCTAATAAGAAACTGCCTATACTTCAACCTCACTTTTGCCACTTCCTACCTTTTTAATTTGGGGCAAGACTTGACTTCGCTCTACCTCAGTGTATCCATTTATATAATGTAGTGGTAATATTTTAAAGTAGTAAATGAGTTAATATGTATAAAGCATTTAAAACAATACTCATTAAGGGCCAGAGGTTTAGCTCAGTGGTTCTGGCGCCTGCCTCGCAAGTGCAAGGTCCTGAGTTCGATCCCCGGTAACCACATATAATGCTGGGCGTGGAGACTCACGCCCACCAGCAATCAATACCACATACCACAGTGCTGGGCGTGGTGGCTCACGCCTGTAATCCCAGCACTCGGGAGGCAGAGACAGGAGGATTGCTGAGTTCGAGGCTTGCCTGGGCTACATAGTGAGCTCAGAGCCAGCCTGAACTACAAAGCGAGACCCTGTCTCAAAAAAAAAAAAAAACTCATTAAGGTTCTCTAGAAAAGAAAAACTGATTTTCTGATATATATACAGAGGGATTTATTAGGTAGGCTTACAGGATCAGATGTCAAGGAGTAACAGTGAGTGTCTTAGGACTCAGAGGCAAAAGAATGAAGAATAGCTCCCTGAGCCTGCAGAGCTGGAGGGTCCATGAACAGTAGTAGATCAAAAGCCTGAAAGCTCACTGCAGAGTTGCTGCAGGTTTGTGTTGCAAGGCAGAAGAAACTGAAAAAGAATCTCCAAAGACATTGGTGAAGGCTGGAGCTCTTCCACATATAAAACAGAACACTTCTTTCTTTCCTTTTTTTTTTTTTTTTTTATCTTACCTGAACTACAAACCTGTCAGTTGGTGCCAACCATGTCCACAGTGGGTCTTCCTCCCTCAGTTTGCTGGTCTGTGCATCCATCACCCACAGACAAACCCAAAACTTCACTAATTTACTGCATGTTCTTATAAAAGTGAAGCTGTCTTAGTTACTTTTCTTATTTCTGAGACAAAATACCTTATATCTAAAGTTAAGAGAGAAAAGTTTTGTTTGGCTCATAGTTTGTAGAGGTTTCAAGCCCTCGCTGGCTGCCTCCAGTCCAGGTTAGCATCACAAACAAGCATAACAGAGGAGAAATAGTTCATGGCAGGAAGAAGGCAACAAAGCAAGCAAGAGATCAGAAAAGTCTCTTTCTGTTCCTTATACCATATCCAGGCTACTTAGATGAGGGCACTGCCAAACCAATTGGTGGACTGATTTAGTAATCACCCACCTTAATCCCAGCACTGCAACATGAATCAGTCACACACTCTAGATTCTGCAACATCTGAAAAAGCCCCATGTATAACCATAGGAGGTTTAAGGAGAACACAAGCCATAACATAGATATATTACAAGTAATGATTACACCTGGCATTAAGGAAGCACATGAAAGAAGGATTTTGTTTCAGGTTACCTGCCTGATCGCTGCTGCCTTGCTTGCTGTCTCTCCATGGTGAGGCTCCCAGGAGAACATAGCTGGAGCAATCTCAGTGGACATAGCAGAAGACAGAAAAATCAACGTAACTTTTCACCAGTGCAGCATTCTCAGCCACGAGAAACATGCCCAAGCCTAACCTAGAGGAAAGCACTGTGAGCAAGCACACTTAACCCATTTTCAGAACCTGGAGTGTTAATTCATTGGTATTGCAGAGAAATGGTCTTGAAGTCACTTCATCATTCATTAACTATAGCCATCCTGATGTGTAAGTGGTGACTGCTGTTCAGAAGCAGAGCGGCCCTTTATTTCTAGATGTCCTTAGCATACACATCAAGATCGACCTCTTTGCTGGGCTTTGTGCTGTTATTATAAAAGCTGAACAACTGCCAATCAGGCTTGCAAACTGGTAGCTCATTGTCTGGGACGGGACCTGCCCACAAGGCTTCTGACAGTGGTCCACCCATACAGAATAAATCATCACACTAGGGCTTCAAAAGGGCCGTGGTCTCTATGGATCTATGAATCCCTGTTTCTCAGCAGACTCCAGAAATGCTTTTTCAAGATTGCTCTTAAATCTTATTTGTTTATTTATTTATTTTTGAGACAGGGTCTCACTATGTAGTTCAGCCTGGCCGTGAACTATGTAGCCCCAGGCTGGGCTCAAACTCATGGCAATCCTCATACCTCAGCCTCCCAAGGGCTGGGTTCCAGGGTGACCGCCACACTGGGCTCAGAAGACATTCTTGTTCTCATTTATCTGCCCTTCAGCAGGAGGCCTGGCTTTGTCTGCCTTGTTCCCTGGATCCTGTGATAAGAGAGGTCGCCATTTAGAGGAAGTTGGGCTTAATTCCTACACTGTAATTTAAAATGCTACTGAAATTTGATTTGCTTTGATCCGTACTACAGCATTTCATATTGGAGAAAATCCCAGGATTTTAGTGCCTTGTGTGAGATGAGGGGTGAATATCCTGCAGCAGCCTGGACTCTGTATCATAAGCCTGCCTTCCACTGCCTAGAGTCTTCTCAGAGACTATATTATTATGTCTAGCCTGCATTACTTGTGTTTCATAGTTTTATTACTTAGTCCTAACCATACAACTCTGGCAATAAAGTTGTACCACTGAAAGTATCATTTCACATAGCATTTAAATTGAATTGATTTCAAGTTTTATATCTTCATTGAACAGTTTTATAGGATTATAGAGGCTGTGGAATATAAGGGACATTAAAAGTAATCTCAGTCAGTTTGTTTTTCGAAGTAAGAATCCCTCTGACAGTGTTCTTCAAGAAGGGTCATTTAACCTGTGTGACATATGTCTCCTTGTACATCTATGGGCTCGAGGCAGCAATCCTATTTTTTAACACCTCCTAATATTAGAAAATATATTTTGTTATTAATTTAAGCCTTGTGATACCTAAGCATTAATATAAAGTATGCCAAATATACTCAAAGGCATTCCACTCAGCCCTAGAAATGTTTTAAAGCAATAATAATGTTCTTCTTCAAATGTCACCAATTGCTGCAACTTTTCTACATATGACATCATTTAGCATTTTTAGCATCATCTCAGATATGCTGGAATGATCCATCTATATTAATAAACTGATTGCTCCTGTGTTTATTTTCATATGATATTATCTGAGGAGTTCATCCTGAGGCTTCAGTGTCACAACAAAAGGATTTTTCCCCCAGTACTGAGGATTGTACTTGAGACTTTTCCACTGAGCTACATGCCTATCACTTTTTATTTATTCATTTTATTTTAAGACAAGATCTAGCTAAATTTCCCAGGGTGGGCTCAAATTTACAGTCTTCCTCCCTCAACCTCCCAGAGTGCTTGGATTATAAGCTATAGTAGAAAGAGTCTGAAGGTTGTATCTGCACTTGACTTTTCCCTGGAGCCATACGTAGTTATGGTCATAGGGATGACCACTGGGCCACTGTTGTTCTGCTATGTAATGTCAGAAAAACCCAAGTTGCTATTTTTCTTAGAGAAACTGAGGCTCAGAGATAAGAAGAAGCTTGGGCATAACACACTAATATTCATAGAAGAGGAGGACTAGAACTTTTAATTAAGTCTGCATGAGGCTCAGTCTGCTTAAAACCTTCTTTCCCTTTCTCGTACATATGAAGTTGGCCGTACCAAACTGTGGGGCTGCCTCTTGATCAAAGTTACCCTGAGAGTCCAGGGAAGAAGCTTCATTTGGGAAGCTAGTTAAAGTTGGTGTAGAAAGAAAGGATTGAAATAGATCCAGCTGTCTGGCTTTCTCAAGGTTCTCTGCTTGCTTTTCTGTGAAGAAAAGAGAGAGAACAGTGTGAAACCCAAAAGAAGAAAGGAAACGATAGCAATTTTCAAAAAACATAAGACATCTTTCATTTTGTATGTGTCCATGCCTCCATCTGCTTCTTTTGTAGCCATGAAGGAAGCATGCCCAGGCCCTGGCAGAATACACAGCCTGGCTTTGCTTCTACCCACTGACTGAACTTGGATAAAACCCTGGCCTGAGAGTACCTTGAGTTCCTTACCTTCCTATGAGACAGTAATATCTGCCTCAAGGAACTCTGGTAAGACTTGAGTTAATAAGAATATAAGACTTAGAATGGTGCTTGGCATCACAGGAAACACTACATATGTGTTCATTATTATTAATGATTCATCTTTTTTGTCATTTTTTTCCTGTCTCCATGTATAAGAGTTTTATTTTTATGAATTGAATTCTTTATTGATACAATTTATATACATCTCACAATCACATATAACATTGGGGA
>PVIC010006692.1:0-10422 GCA_004025085.1 Thryonomys swinderianus
GTTCAGGCTGGCTCTGAGCTCACTATGTAGCTCAGGCAAGCCTTGAACTCAGCAATCCTCCTGTCTCTGCCTCCCGAGTGCTGGGATTACAGGCATGAGCCACCACGCCCAGCAAAATGGTATAACATTTTAAAAATAGTATCAAACAGGGCTGGAGGATTAGCTCAGTGGTTCCCGCGTCTGCCTCGCAAGCGCAAGGTCCTGAGTTCAATCCCCGGAAACCACATACAATGCTGGGCATGGAGACTCACACCCACCAACAATCAATACCGCATACCACAGTGCCGGACCGGACGTGGTGGCTCACGCCTGTAATCCCAGCACTCGGGAGGCAGAGGCAGGAGGATTGCTGAGTTCGAGGCTTGCCCAGGCTACATAGTGAGCTCAGAGCCAGCCCGAACTACAAAGTAAGACCCTGTCTCAAAAAAAAAAAAAAAAAAAAAAGTATCAAACAGCCTAAACATATACAAGCGTTTAAAAACAGGTGTTCTTCTCAACTCTCCAGAGGTAAATATTTTTACATTTTTTATTTAATGATTTAGCTATGTACAAAACTCATTTCCTAACTCATACGTTTTAAATAAAACTACTCTAAAGAACTTGATATAAGCAGTCAGATTTATGAGAAATTATTTCCAGAGAAAGATTAATTCAAAAATAGTAAGACCTATATCAGAAAAACTAAAATTAAAAAGTTCTCAAAACAGATACTGTACTACACAAAGAATACAATAAAAAAGGATAGATTTTAGAATGACTGCTTCTGTTAAATACAATAAATCATCTAGAAAAATATTTTATAAACTAAAACTACTTTTAGTAGTCAGTACAATTAACTGTCTTGTAGCTATTCTCTTATTTGTAGACCTAAAGTATTAAAGCTTATCGTATTTCTTTACACTGAGTCTAAGTTTATAGTAGCTCAATTTGTAATAGGTAATCTTGGAAACAGCCCAAATGCCCATCAATGGGAGAGTGGATAAAGATGCTGTTCTTTTATAAAATGGAGTATTACTCAGCCATAAAGAATGGTAAATTAGAGTCATTTTTACTCAAATGATTGTACCTTGAGGACATACTTATAAGTGAAATAAATAGGACACAGATGTGTAAATACCGTATCTTTTCTCTAGTATGAAAAACTGAAGGTGTAAATGAATGTTAAAATGTACAGTAAGTAATGTGAAATAGGAAGAAAACATATGAAAGGAAAGGGAAGGGCAGATAGAGCAATGTAAAGGAGGGAAGGAAAATATTTGATAGTAAGAAAAAAGAAACAAAGCTTATGTATATAGGAGATGGAAGTTGTAGGGAGGGCAAGGGAAAGGGGAAAATGTGAAAAAAGATGTGTCATGTATAGGTTCAAGTTCTCAATGTTGAATGTGATCATAATGTATGTATGAAATATACCAATAAAGTCAATTAAAAAAAAGTCACACTGCACTCCATAAATATCGTTACTATTTGTCAATTAAAAATAAAAATATACTTTAAAAAGCTAGAAAAGTTTCATTATAATATAGGTTGTCTTAAGAATATTGTAGCCTAAGATCCAGAAGAAAGCAGATTTAGAACCTTGAGATTTATGTGCTATCGATTCTTATCAAAAACCTGAGAAACTAATTTTGTATGAAGAATATCTTTAATAAAATATATCCAACAGAGGTCCTTTCTGGTAGAAGAGAAGGATGTGGAATAAACATATCTCCTTTTCAGTGTAATGCTAAGGACTAAAAACATATATTTTACTCTTAAACTAAAATTCCAACCTTCAAAGCATCTAATATATGGAATACATTAAATAACATGTATTCATGTCTAAAAGTGACAAAAGGTATGTACATATTTTAATAGAACTTTTAGTACTCAAGCAGATCACTTAAAGGTACAGTGTTTAAAAACCTACTTTTTCCTCAATTAAAAGTATATTTTAAACTAGACTTAGTTTTCAAACACTATTAAAACAAACAAAATTTTAAAAAACATACCTCTAGATACTGGTAAAATACTGAAAACAGTGGCCACGTTCTGCCCAGCAGCAGAGCTAACATAGATTTAGCAGTATCAATATCAAGGCTTCTCTGATCTTTATCCTAAAATATGGGAGAAAAATTTTCCTGAGTATGGTCAAGATATAAAATTATTACAATGACTAAACATGGAAAATGTACCTACCCTTGCAAAATCAAAGGCATATCTGTATATATTCTTAAACGATGAAATATCATTCAACTGTGAGCGCAAAAAGTCAAATTTGTTCTGTAACTTTTCTGTGCAGTCACACCTTAAAAAATTATACAATCAAGAAAATTAAATTATTTTAGGTTAGAAGTTATGCATTAAGAAAAAAATGAGAGTATTTATAAAGATAATTTAGCTCTAAAATTATCTTACAAATTTAGAGCAACAAACTTGTTGCGCTGTATTTATCAATGAAATAAAAAATGGGGAAAAGAGATAATAGTAATCAGTGAAAACTTTCTCAGGATGTTTGTTTAAAAAAACCTAATTAAAAAATTCTAATGAAAAGCACGTAAGCCTCTGCCACATATTTTTTTGGAAAGTTCTTAGGCAACAGCTTGGTGAAGGAGATTAGCCATACATAGTTTTAGAAATTTAGTATACAATACAGAGGAAACTAACATTAAGTGACCCAGTCATAACTCCAAGTCCCCATGTTTTAGTGAACAAAAAGTTAAGGCCTCAATCTCGTAAAAACTGTCTAATTCAAGTAAGATATATTCCCAAAAGCACACAAGTCATACATGTTATTTCTGAAGACAATACAGTATGTTAATATAAGGAACTGAATAGATGGAATGATTGAAAATCTTGACTGGCTTTCTGACTCTCACTAGGTTGTTAGGTTCTACTATGCAGAACAAGAAACAAGGTTTAGAAAGCCTTCAATTTTGGTACAAATTTTCAGTCTCACTTTGCTGCTTCTGAATATATTCACTATTGTTGTATTCCAATTACCACTCCCAAATGCCACCACTACGTGAAGTATGTTCCTTCCAACATTCTGACAAATACTACTCAGGATATACTTCACATTTTCCTCCTCTGAGACTTTGATTAAATCAACTGTGCCATCCACTATGACTTACAATATTCTACTCAATGCTGAATTTTAGTACTTATGAGAATATGTAAGTTATAATTTTATAAAATATACAAATTTTGGATACATTTTTAAAGTTAATTACATCTTGCACATTTAGACTATACTAATCCTTCTCTGCCCGGTGGTACAGAGTGGTACAGTGAAGAGTTTGGGCTTTCACCATTACTTAGTGGTAACAAAGTCACCAACCCATTTCAGTGGGGTCAATGAAGGCTATGTGGGAAACTTCTTTCAGACAAGAAAGTTATCAGGGGTGGAGAGCAGCTTATCCTGCCTTTATTATAGGAAGTAATAAGGAGCACCCTTCCTTGAATATCAATCAGCAAAGAATGAGAAATTCAATTTCTACCTGCATCTGATAATAATGAAGCCACAGTTTCTACTTCTTTTGCCAGAGTGGTATTACAAGAAGCCAGACAAAACAGAAAGTTTAAATAAAACCCAGAGTTTCATAATATAAAATCCAAAATGTCCAGTTTTCAATAAGAGGAAACTGATACATCATAGAAATATTAATGAAAGGAAAACAGAAGTAGCTATACTGTCAGCTAATCTAGATCTAAAGCAAAGAAAATGATCAAAGAAGAGATAACTGTATGGTGATAAAAAGGTAAATCTACCAGGAAAATATAGCAATAGTAAATAAGCAATTCATATATACCAAAGGGATGTAAAACATGTGAAACAAAAGTTATCAAAACTGGGGCCGCAGGGTTAGCTCAGTGGTTCCGGCGCCTGCCTCGCAAGCGCAAGGACCTGAGTTCGAACCCCGGTAACCACATATAATGCTGGGCGTGGAGACACGCCCACCAACAATCAACACCGCATACCACAATGCCGGACATAGTGGCTCACGCCTGTAATCCCAGCACTCGGGAGGTAGAGACAGAAGGATTGCTGAGTTCGCGGCGGCTTGCCTGGGCACCACAGTGAGCTCAGGATCAGCCTAAACTACAAAGCAAGACCCTGTCTCCAAAAAGCAAAAAAAAAAAAAAAAAAAAGTTATCAAAACTGAAGAGAAAAAAACCCACAATTTTAGTTGGCGCTTTTAACCTCTCTCAGAAACTGATAAAAAATTAGATTACCAGCAAAAATAGAATTAAGCCACAGCATCAACCAACAGCTGCTACCAGACGTCAATAGACTACTCAGTAGCAATAAAATACATATTCAAGAGGCCATAAAACATAAACTAAGATACATCATTATCCCGAGCCATAAAACAAACATCAAAGACTAAAAGTAAATGAAGACTAAAAGTGTTGTCTGAACATAACAGAATGAATCTAGAAATTACTAACAGAAAGATATCTGCAAAAATCACTTAAACAGTGAGAAACTAAACTCCTAATCCCTGGGTACATTAAGTATAAGAGTCAATCAAAAAATGGAGGGCCGGAGATTTAGCTCAGTGGTTCCGGCGCCTGCCTCGCAAGCGCAAGGTCCTGAGTTCGATCCCTGAGTTCGATCCTGGTAACCACATACAATGCTGGGCGTGGTGACTCATGCCCACCAGCAATCAATACCACATACCACAGTGCTGGGCACATAGTGAGCTCAGGGCTAGCCTGAACTACAAAGAGAGACCCTGTCTCAAAAAAAAAAAAAGCATTAAACTGAAAATGAAAATAACCTTATTATCAAAAATTTCAAGATGGGGTGGGGATTTAACTCTGTGGTTCCAAAGTCTGCCTTGTGAGCTCAAATTCCAAATTTTGATCCTGATACACATGCCACAGTGCGGGGCACTATGACTCACACCTGTAGTCCCAGCACTCAGGAGGATTGCTGTGAGTTCAAGGCTTGCCTGGGCTACATGGTGAGCTCAGGGCCAGTCTGAACTACAAAGCAAGACCCTGTCCCCCCCACCCAAAAAAAATTTAAGATGGAAATACAGCTACTATAAAGAGGTAAACTTAGAACAGTTAATTTAAACATTAGAAAGGAAACAAATTTCAAATCAGTTATCTAAACGTGTAATCTGGAAAAAGAAGAAAATGAACAGGAAGCAAGCAGGAAGTAATCAAAAGCAGAAAATCAAAGAAATAGAAAACAGGAAAAAAATGAAATAAAGTGCGGTTCTCTGAAAAGATCAATCAAATTGTTAAGTCTCTAGAAAGATGGAAAGGGGAATCAAAAATCACCAATACCAGAAATGAAATAGAAGGTATCATTATAGATTCAAAGAAATCAAAAAGAATGAAAGGTAACATATTGTAACTGTACACATAAAAAATTGATGACTTAGAATGCCGGACGTGGTGGCTCACGCCTGTAATCCCAGCACTCGGGAGGCAGAGACAGGAGGATTGCTGAGTTCGCGGCAGCTTGCCTGGGCACCATAGTGAGCTCAGGGCCAGCCTGAACTACAATGCGAGACCCTGTCTCAAAAAGCAAAAAAAAAAAAAAACTGATGACTTAGATAAAACAGACCAATTCTTTGAGAAGCACAAATACTGTAATACAATATACAGTAAATTGATGAGCCTTGTAAGTACTAAAGAAATTGAATTAAAAAGTTTAAAAATTTCTAAAAAAGAAATCCTCAGGTTCAGTTTCATTAACAGTTCTGCTACACCTTTACAAATCTTCTCTAGCCTGACATAGTGGCTCACTCCTGCAATCCTAGCACTCAGAGAGGTAGAGTCAGGAAAATTAAAATTCCAGTCCAGCCTGGGCAATACAATAATTTACTCCCTGTCATAAAATAAAACACAAATATGAAAATAAATAAAATAAAAAAATAAAGGGGTGTGACTGTAGCTCAAGGCAAAGACCCCAGATTCAATGCCACAAACACCACAAGTTAGGGGGGTGTTATTCTATACAACTGTTTCAAAAAAATAAATAAAAACTTTCAAATTTATTTTATAAAGCCAGTATCACCTTGATAGGAGAACTGGACAAAAATAATACCAAACAAGAAAAACCATGTAGTTATTCAGTATAGAAAAGGCATGAAAAAAATCTGACATGCAGTCATGACATAACTCTTAGACAAATACTTAGAAGTCAATATCTTCAACTCAGTAAAGTGCATCTGCAAACAACAGTGCCAACATACTTAATTGGGAAAAGACTGAAATCTTCTCTAAGGTGGGTAGTCATGAAAAGATGTCTACCCTTACCACTCTTATTCAGTGAGAGAAATTCTAACAAACAAAAGACATGTAGATCAGGTGAATTAAATGGTGGCTATTTCCAGATGGCATGACTATCTTTGCAGAAAACCTAAGGAATTAAAAAAAAAATCAGAAGTAGTATATAAGTTCAAGATAAACTAGATATAAGTTCAATTATAAAAGCCAAGATAACTAAACATACAAAAATTAATTTTATTTCTGTAAGTAACAAATATGTATATACTGAAATTAAAAAGAGGACACCATTCACAATGGCTCAAAATAAGAACAAAATATATGCAATTCTGACAAAGGTTGTACATGGATACTGAAAACTAATGAAAGACTCACAATGAAAAAACTCAAATATCTAAACACAGAGGGCTGGGTGTTTGGCTTATTGGTAGAGAATTTGCCTACAATTTAAGACCTAAATCCCCAGCACCACAAAAGACAATATTAAAATGGGAATATGTAGCTACTTTTCATATACTGAAGAATCAAATAAAGATGTTAATTCTCTTAATGGATCTATAGTTTAACTAAAATTGAAGCAAGATATTTTTTGCAAATATAAAGACTATTTTAAAATTTATATGAAAAAGCAGAAGAACTAGAATAGTAAAACATTTTTTTTAAAAAGATGAATCAGTCCATCTAATTGTAAGGCTTATTACATAGCAGTGATGATGAACCTTTTAGAGCTTTCAATGTTACAAATGCCCATTGTGGCACATACCATTACTGCTACATAACCATAGAAATTCAGACTATGTGGTACTAGCACATGACTGATTAGTACACATCACTGGAACACAACAGAGAACCTAGAAATAGATTCATACAAATATGTCCAACGATTTTTGACAAAATGGCAAAGGCAATTCAGTTGAAAGAAAACAGCTTTTCAACAAATGGTACCAGAACAAGGAGCCAAAGACAAAGAAATAAAGACCCTAAATCTCATACCTTTCACTGAAATGAATTCAAAATGCACCACTGATTTAAATATAAAAAATAAAAAATATAAATATAAAAAAATCAGAGAAAATTCTTAAAATACAGAACTAAGCAATTTTTTTTTCTTTTTCTTTTTTCTTTTTGAGACAGGGTCCTAGTTCAGGCTGGCCCTGAGGCAAGCCTGGAACTCAGCAATCCTCCTGTCTCTGCCTCTCGAGTGCTGGGATTACAGGCGTGAGCCACCACGGCCGGCACTGTGGTATGTGGTACTGATTGCTGGTGGGCATGAGTCACCACGCCCAGCATTGTATGTGGTTACTGGGGATCGAACTCAGTACCTTGCGCTTGTGAGGCAGGCACCAGAGCCACTGAGCTAAATCTCCGGCCCCAGGCAAATAATATTTAAGACTTAACCCCAAAAGCACAATCCATGAAAAAATAAAATGGACTGTCAAAAATTTTGGCCTAGTAAAAGATCTTGTTAACAGAAATAAAAGATAAGATACATAATAGAAAAAAAAATGTAAACCATATATTCAACAAAGGACTCAGGTGTATGTAAACTATATTGAGAACTCCCAAAACTCAATGGTAAAAAAAATTATCTTTGGGTCTATTGTTTTCCTTTTGCCTTTCTATAGTAATTTCTTTACATATTATAGTTCATGGAATTTTTTTCTCCACTTTCTATCTCAGCCACTAAGCATTTATTTATTCATTTATTTTCCATCCATCCATCCATCCATCCATCAACAGGGTTGAACTTGTGCCCTGATGCTTCCAAGGTAGGTGCTGTACCATCTGAGCTAAATCCTCAACCTCATTCCAGTAAGCTTTTTTTTTTTTTTTGCTTTTTTGAGACAGGGTCTCGCTTTGTAGTTCAGGCTGGCCCTGAGCTCACTATGGTGCCCAGGCAAGCCGCCGCGAACTCAGCAATCCTCCTGTCACTGCCTCCCGAGTGCTGGGATTACAGGCGTGAGACACCACGTCCGGCATTGTGGTATGTGGTGTTGATTGTTGGTGGGCGTGTCTCCACGCCCAGCATTGTATGGGGTTACCGGGGATCGAACTCAGGACCTTGCGCTTGCGAGGCAGGCGCCAGAACCACTGAGCTAACCCTCGGCCCTTTATTGAATTCTTTATTGGTACAATTTATATAATATATATATATATAATTTATATAATATATATAATATATTATATAATATATATATATATATATAATCTCAAAATCACATATAACATTGGGAAATTTGTACCAGTATATGCTCCAGTAAGCTTTTAATCTGTTATTTTTTTTTTAATTTTAGAAATTATCTGAAGTCTGATCAACTGGGGCCATTATCCTTTTTTCTTTACATATGTAGATATTTTCTACTGAAATAATACAGTGTCTCACACTAATCTTACAGGTTCTGATCTTAAAGTCTGTTTTTTAAGTTATTTTAATGATTTTTAAATTTTAAACTGATCATCATGAACCTTTTTCTGCAGAGACCAAGTTTGTTTAACATTTGTTACTGTACAACTGCTACTGCCACAAACATGGGAGGAGTTTTAATTACCTGGGATAATACTAAAACACAATTTTTGGCTTGGGCCATAAAAATAATGAATGATGCACAATATGCTTCAAGTAGAAACAAAACTTACTTTGCTACTATGAATTCCTTATTTACTATTTAAATGGTTTCAATTAGTGCAAAAGTTATGAAAAATTGTTTTTTATTAAAAGCTGAAAAGGCAAATAAATTTTACTTGGGGATATGAAAAAATAAAAATATATGACATGCTACTTTAATGCAGCTTGAGAATTTGAAGAAGGCTTCAAAATATCTAGACTTAAAAACACTTGAAAATCTTGAGAGTGAACTACATTTTAAATAGTTACTTACAGGTATTCCTTGTCATGGCTAATTTAAGTAGGGACCTTATCTGCTACATCTTTGTAGCTTACAGTAATGTTTTTCATATGCTGGGTTTTGGTTGTTGTTTTTGAGTAGTGTAAGATATTTTGTACAAAATACAAGATTTGAAATTCAAGAAAGTAAAAAGATAAAGATGTCTCCTGACACGCCAACAGTTCTTCCTTTCTCTTCCACCAGAGTTTGAAAACCATTATAACTGTATAACACAGTACCTGGCATTCAGAACACTCCAAAAATGTGTTTACTAGAAGTATGGACATAAAAAGAAACCAGCAGGTAAGTAATAATTAAATTACAAAAAGTTTCAAAATTCCTATCTGAAGAGTAATAGGAAAGCATAGCTCAAACATCTAGAAAGCAGTGACTAAAAAGATAGTACGGGGGTAAGAAGACAAGAAATTATAATCTTTTCAAAATATTTTACATTCCATGGGTACACACAAAAAGGCCAGGGATTTAGCTCAGTTTTTCAGTGCCTGCCTAGCAAGTGCAAGGTCAGGGAGTATGATCCCTGGTACCACATACTACAATGCCAGGCATGGTGGCTCATGCCTTTTATCCCAGTACTCAGGCGGCAGAGGCAGGAGGACTGCTGTGAGTTTGAGGCTATCCTGGGCTACACAGTGAGCTCAGGGCCAGCCTAAACTACAGAGTGAGACTGACCCTGCTTCAAAAAAAAAAAGGTTAAAGGAAATAAGTTTCAAGTCAAAGTGACTTTGGATGAAATTTCAGTTCCTCCATTTTCAGCCACGTGTCTTTAGGAGAATTATAACTTTACCTTTTCCAGCTTGTTTGCTCACTTTTAAAATTTAAAAATAATTTCATTGGTTAACCATAAAAGGAATACATATGTTACATGCTTAACATAATTCTCAGCTTAATATGCTCCTTTTGAGCCAAATGCACTACAAAATTACTTACACTACACACTTGGGTTCATTCCTAATGGTGTTCCATAAGTCTTGACCAGATAAAGAACCCAGTACAAATGACAATGTCTTCGCCTTAGAGAAAAGAATTAAGAGTACAAAGCTCCACACTAGAATATATCTAGAAAAAACCAGTAACTACAACTAATGCAAGTCACAAGTCATATTTAATCTAAGCCCTAAGTACACTTTCATATTCAGAATGTTCATATTTCAGAATTTGCAAATTCAAAGACTGTTTCCTCTAAATGAAAAGAAGTGAAGTATACTCTTAACTAGCACATCACAGAAGCACGAGATTCAGAGTAACACTAAATAAAACCACAGATTTTTGGAAGCACTGGCATTATGATACT
>PVIC010006692.1:10522-53452 GCA_004025085.1 Thryonomys swinderianus
GGACCTGAGTTCGATCCCCGGTTACCACATATAATGCTGGGCGTGGTGGCTCACGCCTGTAATCCCAGCACTCGGGAGGCAGAGATGGGAGGATTGCTGAGTTCGCGGCGGCTTGCCTGGGCACCATAGTGAGCTCAGGGCCAGCCTGAACTACAAAGCAAGACCCTGTCTCCAAAAAAGCAAAAAAAAAAAAAAAAAAGAATAAAATGATTTTAAACTGTAGAACTTGAAAACTAGGGCCAGGTATTTAGCTCAGTGCTCAGTGGCACTGTGCCTACAAGAACAAGGGCCTGAGTTCGATCTCCAGTACCACCGAAACAACAACAACAACAAAACACTTGAAAATTAATGTCCCAGGTATTGCTAAACATTTGATTTTGAATTTCTACCTAATTAAAGACCTATAAGATGAGAAGTCTCATTTTTTTATCAGATCAAAGTGAGGTTCTTTTTCCATTAGTAAATTCAGTAAGTGTGATACACACAAAAGAATTCTTACATTTCTGGATTTAAAATTTTCTCTAAATCAGCTATACCAACTGCAGGAATACAGTCCACCTCTTGCTGTACTTGGAAATGTGAAGGAGAGCATTTTGAAACTGTTACAGTAACTACACAGAAAAAGCCAAGTGGAGGAATGTGAGAATGGATGGGTCTAAAATGCCACACGAGTGAGCCACATACCACATCTACCTACTGTGCTTTTCTGCCTCCACCCAAAAAAACTAAATAAATGTTTCCCATTCCCTTCTCTCTTAAAAGAAAATCAAGGGCTGGAGGGTTAGCTCAGTGGTTCTGGTGCCTGCCTGGCAAGCGCAAGGTCCTGAGTTCGATCCCCGGTAACCACATACAATGCTGGGCGTGGAGACTCACGCCCACCACCAATCAATACCACATACCACAGTGCCGGGCGTGGTGGCTCACGCCTGTCATCCCAGCACTCGGGAGGCAGAGACAGAAGGATTGCTGAGTTCGAGGCTTGCCTGGGCTACATAGTGAGCCCAGGGCCAGCCTGAACTACAAAGCAAGACCCTGTCTCAAAAAAAGAAAAAAAAAAAAAAAAAAAAAAAAGAAAATCAAGCCAGATGGCCAGGGACTTAGTACAGTAGCATCTGCATGGCGAGTGCAAGGTCCTGAGTTTGAACTCTGGTACCAAAAAAGAAAAAAGACAGAAAATCAATCCAGGCAATCCCTTTAATCTTCAAAGTTTAGGGCTCAAAGTGTAGGTCAGAAAGGGCGCAACCTGTGTCATACTTGGCAGGCAACTTAAGTTATTAGCACTGTTGTCAAATGCTTATTTCCTCATTTCATTATCATAATCAAGCGTTTATGCTCAAAATTATCACCTGGTAATATTTTATCAGGCAATAAATATCAGCCTGGTAACATTTTATACTTGCTCTTTTTCCACTATAGTAAAAAAACCTTCCAAGTATCCTTGGAATTTTGTGTACAGTAGAACATACACATTTTAATAGGATCGAAGTCCAGAGTTTTCACAAATTTTTCAAGTCAGCATGGCAATTTAGCAAGATCCTGCCTCAGGGATATTGTGCAGCAGTACAGCATCCCTGAGTTTGATCTCCATTAATATGCCCCTCCACCCCCAAAAAACCCCCCAAAAAACAGAAATAAAAATTCCCCCAAAACAAAAACAACAAAATGCTACTATGCAACATTATGAATAATTGCTCATTAAAAAGTACTTCCAAAATCTTTGCTAATTTCTGTGCTCAAAAATCTGTTTCCCAATATCTGTAACATAAGGTTTAAACTCCTTCACAAATACGCTAAAGTGCTCCATAATGTCCTCATTAACTTATCTAGAATTTAAAACTCGACCTGGCAATTTCATGTACCTTATGGCTCTAATAACCACACTTCACTTCCTTCAAATATATACTTTCCTTACCAAACATTCTGCTCATAATTTCTCTCTTCTACAATATTTTCTCATATACTCAAGCAAAAAGATTCTACTGTTTTAGTTCAAAAGCCACATTTATAAAAATTTCTTTATCTACTCACTTGAAATTAGCTTTATCAGTATTTTTGCTCCCCGTTTTTTTTTTTTTTTTTTTGCTTTTTTTGGGAGACAGGGTCTCGCTTTGTAGTTCAGGCTGGCCCTGAGCTCACTATGGTGACCAGGCAAGCCGCCGCGAACTCAGCAATCCTCCTGTCTCTGCCTCCCGAGAGCTGGGATTACAAGCGTGAGCCACCACGCCCGGCAACTCCCCCAGTTTTTAAATTTTTCTTTAACATTTGTTATGTTCTACCTGGATTTTTAGTATTATGTCTTCCCAGCACAATTATAATGTAAATAAAGGTCAAGAGCTTATACCTCATTATGATCACTGGTAAGTGGCACAGTGCTTTACATAATATAAGTATCTGGACAGTTAAATTCATTTTCCAGGGGAATCTGATTATTACCGATGAGAATGACATGGAGCAAAATACTTAATAGGATGCAGCAATTTCATTCTCAGAAACTTACAAAATAGCCAAGATAGTGCAATTATATATAAATTCAAACACACAGATATTTTCATACAAAATGGAAAACCAATTAATTTATAGAAGTTAATGAACAGACATTCTGTAAAGTGAAAGTATTTTGAAAATTATAAAGGATTACATGATACATATTAATTAATCATGATTATTATAGGCCACTGTTCTTATATCTTTTAACTACCAGGCTATTTCTTTTTCTTTTTTTTTTTTTTTTTTGAGACGGGGTCTCGCTTTGTAGCCCAGGCAAGCCTCAAACTCAGCAATCCTCCTGTCTCTGCCTCCTGAGTGCTGGGATTACAGGCGTGAGCCACCATGCCTGGCACTGTGGTATGTGGTATTGATTGCTGGTGGGCATGAGTCTCCACGCCCAGCACTGTATGTGATTACCAGGATTGAACTCGGGACCTCGCGCTTGCTAGGCAGGCACTGGAACCACTGGGCTAAATCTCCGGCCCAACTACCAGGCTATTTCTACTTAGAATATACTACTAAAGTTTTCCAAAGGCTACAATTAATTAATTGAGACTAGTAACAACTACCTTAAGATAATTTAAAGACCATCAGATGTCTAAATTGAGTTAAATTCTAACAATATGAAAAATATACAGAGAATTTAGAATGTAAGATTTAATTAATTAATTAATTAATTAGTTCAGGCTGGCTCTGAGCTCACTGTGCAGCCCAGGCAAGCCTCGAACTCAGCAATCCTCCTGTCTCTGCCTCTCAAGTGCTGGGATTACAGGTGTGAGCCACCATGCCCGGCAATGCATGTGGTTACTGGGGATCAAACTCAGTACCTTGCACTTGTGAGGCAGGTACCGGAACCACTGAGCTAACCCTCTGGCCCCCAGATTTTATTTTTTATAATTTTATTATATAAAACCAAACACATTAAGTGACTACAAGTTTAAAATTAAGGCATAGCGATTACTATTGTTTCTTGGATTACATTTCAAACTATGTTATTCTTCATAAGCTTTTCACAGGAAGAGTTGGGGAACAGGAAGATTTAAAAGGAAGATACTTTGTATTTCACATAGTAATCTAATCATGGTAAAGAAACAATAATTTCCTGACTACGAATGCTTTTTTATTTGAGAAGCTTCAAGATAGCATACTACTCTGGGCAGACAGGGAAGGGAAAATAAGCGAGGGATAAAATTTTGGGACAATTTTAAAAACTGAGTAATTATTTTATTTTGTACAGCTTTCAATTTTCATCTAGGAAATATATGTTAATAAAAGCCATATTCATGAGTTTGTTAATTTCTGGTCCTGTACTCAAGATTATATTTTAATCATTCAAAAATAATAGACTTGTTTTTTACATATTTGCCTTATTGCTCTTTATACCAACTTAAACCAAAACATAAACTATGAGTAACTTTTTGTTAGTTGGGATACTCTAAAAAGCAGTACACAAAAAGCAGTAACCGAAAAAGTATTTACAAATGAGTCAAGATGTTTTACAATTAATAAGCCACATTGTAACTTGAATAAAACAGATTTAGTTGTATAAAAGTAGTTTACATTCTTTACATATCCCTTTGTATTTTTTATTTACTCTTCCACTAAAAAGTTAATTAAAGACTTAGCCCAAAGAATCTCAGAATCTATATATTTAACTTGGTATATTATGATTCCTCACTGTAGAGAGAATTTAATCTTGGTAGCAAATATCATGATCGAAAAGCTAATAATGGCCTTTTATCAAGATTTTGATGTATGGAGGAACATTTTGACAGAAAGTACTGTATGGTAGGCTGGAAATTAGGAAATTTAAATTTTAAATTCTTACTCTATCAAATCGGGAATTATGTATTCTTTGTGGCACATTTTTTGTTAATTGAGTTTTAAACTCTGCATTTATAAATAATAGAAGTGGGAAGGGTTAGTTTTATGTTCTGTTCTAGAAATTTTGACTTGAGTCATATGAGAAAAAGTTTTTACTCGAGAAAAAAATATATATACATGTATGTTAATGCTGCAATTCATAAAGAGAATTACAAAAGATTACACAGTGAAACTTCAAATATAAAAATTTAAGTACTGGGGCCAGGGATGTTGCTCAGTGGTGCTGTGTCTGCCCGGCAAGAGCTGGGTCCTGAGTTTGATTTTCAGAACCGGAAAAAAAAATAGATAAAGTTAAAAAAAATTAAGTACTATATAAAATAAATACTTTTTTTTACACAACGAACAGATAGAAATAAAAGAATTAAGAGTAGTTAAATGTGTTAATTAAAGCATAATCACAACCAGAAACCACATGGCCAATAAAACCCTACCATGTGGTCTAAAATACTATAAATTCATGCTTCCTCTCCTTTAGGATAGTGATTAGTAACATTCTGAATAAGCATTAGGAAAATGACATAATGTGAAATTAACAAATAATTCCTAATTCTGAAATTAAGTATATTTTAATCGGGAAAGCCAAAATCAAATCACTTTTATAAAGGAGCAGTTTGATTGCTTATTGAAACAGTTAAAGAAGCATCTTAAACTGAAAGTATGTATGTAACTATGAAATGGTGAGGACTGCATGGGAACCAGACATTTCTACTTTAATTCTTCATGAGATTCATTTTTAAAAAATCATGGAAGTACCATGTAAATCTTTCTTCAAATTTATTAAAGAGAGAAGAGAGTAGGCCCTGAGTTTAGGAGCACCAAATAAACTTCTCATATTGTGACACTCCATATTCACAGTGAGAAACCTTTATTATGTAACTTGTGAATAGTCTTTGATTACTGACTTCTAATTTACTTATCAAAACAATCAACAGCTTTAAACACAACTGTACTCAAGTTCTTTCTTAAATAATATGAAACATGTGTAACTATTCATTTGCCAAGACGATAATATAGATTTGTCAATTCCCAACTGACTGTTATAGATCAAACTGATTTGACTTTAAGGTGAATCCTTACTTCTGAAAACTGTGAAACATAAAGTATCAGTTAAGATCTTGAAATAGGCCATGAAATTTGGTTTTTAAAAAAAGTTTCTTACTGTAATGAAGTCATTCCCTTTAACCATTCTTCCTTGGTAAAAAATCCCATGCTTTCAGCCTCCAATTTCCATGCTAAAACTAACATTATAATCTGTAAAGAACAGAACATAAAAGGATAGGGGAAAAGTCAGCATGGAGATAATCATGTCTATATTTATCATGGACAGCACTTTTATAAAACTATTTCCATCCCTCAACTATTAAAGCGTACAACCTATAGAACTTTTAACTATAAAGAATTGATGTGTACCAATTTCTTAAGAGTTCTAATAGTTTATAAAAACAGTATCACTCTATTACAAATGAAATCTACATCAAGAGAACATTTGCCCAATTTAAACTGATTAAAAAAACCCTAAATGTAAATTTACAGTATTAAATATTAAGAAAGAACTCTTCATGTAAGAGTAAAGTCTCAAATTTCAGAATTTATTAATGTTTTACCCAGTTTATAATCCATTTCACTTAGAAATAAAACATACATTTTCAGGTTCAACACCAATGTCTTCACAAAATTTTTCCATTCCTTCTGGCCCTACAACTTCATCAGGACCTTCAAAGACAAAAACAATTCATATACATACATACATACACATATATATATATATATACACACATATATAATTTAATACCAATATGAAACAAGCCATTATGCAAAAGGTATCTATGAACACAATATATTTTACAAATAATTGAATGAATTTTGGCATAGCTTCAATAAAGTATAAATATTTGCTACAGGATTTAGAATATAAATCTAAAGTATTCCTTGAACAGCACAATACAACATGAAATTAAGTAAATTTTTAAAAACTTTTAAAAAGGAGCAGTAACTATCCTATCAGTATCAATCAAAAGTTTGTATAAAAACAATCTATTAAAAAGACATTTCCTGACAGTCTATTCAGAACAAACTTTTGGTCACATAAGAATATAAAGAGGTATAAGAAAATTGCGGCTTCTATTAGAATGTGTCATAACTAGTACATAGTTTAATATAGTAATCAAAATGAGAGTAACTGTCTACTTACTAAAAACAGAAAGTCATCCATTACCTGTTTGACATATATTTAAATATAATTTAATTCTTGAAAATATTATAAAAATTACTTAGGCAAACTACTGTATTATATTTTCAGAGGAGAAATTTTCTCTATTATATATGTTCTAAAATAAACATTAAGGAATTAGTTATATCATCTTAACAGAACAGAGACACAAGTTTAATTGCTTGGATTATGTCTACCATTTATCTCAACATTAATAATTTAATCCTTATTGTTCTTCCTTACTATCACTAAATATAAGTCCATATATCAATTCTTATAATTCTTTTATCAGACCCTCAAAACATAGTAAGTCTCTTAGTAACTTATATTAGCTAAATCTCTTTTCTGCCTAGGTAAGACTAAAACAATCTTATGATATGAAATATCACAGGAGAATGTTTACCACTGTGAAAGTACGGTCTAGACTTGAAATTATGTTAATCAAGAGAAACCTCTATTTTCCTTTCTTAAGGACTGAAAATACTCAAGCTTTGTAAGTCTGACAAGACCTAGACTGCAAGGTGAATTCCATAGCATCCATCACTTGGTCACAGGTAAATCAGGAAGCAACATTCTACAGTTCTTCTTAATAAGATATAGTTAATTTGTATGTGATCAGGCTGCCAAGACAATATTAAGATACCAAAATCCTTTTAAATTGTGTAAAAGTATCAATGATGGTTAAGTTTAAATAAATACTAACAGTGCATCCAGGTATTAAAAGGTTAAAGGGATAGTAATTACAGGAGACTTTTACTTCTTAATATTACATATTTATTCTAATTAGAATGTGTTCCATTTGTAATTTTAAAAGCAGACATAGTGGTTGAGGATGTAGTTTAGTGGCAGAGTGTATTTAGCCTAAGTAAGGTACTAAGTTCAATTCCCAGCATCAATGTGAATAAATTAATAAAAGCATACATATAAAATGAGGGCGCTAAAATATATATAACTTGGTATACATCCTTTTATATGGTTGGACGACTTCTGAATAATCATCAGATTTTAATATTTTTAAGCCACGGTAGGATTATACTCAAGATTTTTCTTATACAGTAAGAAAGCCGACTTGTCCTTAAAGTTGTCAGCAGTGATTAGAAGACAAATGAAGAGTTAAGGAATGTCACTGTCCCCTAGCAACCAAAGGACTAAGTAGTGACTACACTTGATTAAAATCCAGTTAAAATGGGTTAAATGATATATATATTTTGTATACATACACACTTGTGTGCATCACCTCCTCTCCTTGTACAGATAAGCTCTGCAGGTGTTAAGTGACTTTCCCAAAGCAACGCAAATAGTGACAAATCTAAGTCTAAAGCAATATTCTTTAACTGCATAATGTTAAGTTCAAAATTTAAACCATGTCCTTTCCAATAAAATTCCTCCCAGTAAAATCTCCTGAGGTGAATTTAATTAACTCTTTCATCAGGCAACTAGGCTGTATTCAATTTAAGAGGCCATGAAGATGACTCAGATCACTCTTCTAGTACAGTTTATCAGCTGGCTACTACATTAGGACTATGCAATTCTAATCGTAAGTTCTTAGACTTTAAAATTTTCCTGCCACTTGCCACATTTTTGTTATTACTGGTCTAGTCCATTGCCTTCCAGATCTGTTGTTTCTGCATCCAGGCCTGAATCAACAGCTCATTAAAAATACACAGAGGAAAGGAAACAAAACTTAAGTATTTAGGGGGTGGGGGTGTGTGTGGGGTGGGGTAGGGGAATGGGAAAAAATAAGAATTAACTTGTGTCACATATACTGGTACAAATTCCCAATATTGAGTGTAATCATGATGTTTATATACAATGTACCAAAAAAGATAAAAAGTAATTTAAAAATACAAAGAGGAAAAAAATGCAACTGTACCAAACATATACAGATTTTTTCCCTTAGCATCACCACTTACATTCTAATACGTATTATATGTAGTGTAGAGATGACTTAAGGTCTACAGCAGAATATATATTGGTTACATGCAAATACTATCCAATTTTATATGAGGAATTTGAGTATCCTCAGATTTTAATATCTGTTACCAAGGCTGGGGTTGTCCTGGAACCACATTACCTCATATATAAAGAGGGACAACTATATTAATGATTCTTGTTATTTTAAATATCATTCAAGAGTGATAAAACTTGTGACAGGGCAAATTATTGTTTATTACACATGATTTATAATACTATCTTTTAACCAGTCTTGTGATATTTCCCAAACTAAAATACAAAACAAAACAAAAGAAAATAAACACCTTAAACGTTCTGATTTTTTTTTTTTCAGACAGGGTCTCGCCTCTGTAGTTCGGGCTGGCTCTGAGCTCACTATGTAGCCTGGGCAAACCTCGAACTCAGCAATCCTCCTGCCTCTGCCTCCCGAGTGCTGGGATTACAGGTGTGAGCCACCACGCCCAGCAAACGTTCTGATTTTTTAAAATAACCATAAAGAAATATTTTTAGCTGTATGTTCAGGACTTAATACATGCCAACCATAACAAATACTCTGGATCATACACATACATACATATATATGTACATACATATATACACATATACATATGTTCTTCAGTGACACAGCATTTTATCATGAGCTACATGAGTTTTTGGCAATTTTGAAACATTATAAACATACGACCAGTAAATCTGATGCTATAATGTTACTGCTGTTTTAATAATAGCTACCATTTATTAAGTTCTGATACTACTGCAGGTACCATTCTAAGGTCTTTGCATGTATTATTCTCAGTTGGTACAACTACTATCTCCATTTTAATAAGGTACATTTACCATTTTAAGCATAAAACGTTTAAGGACTATTGGGCAAACAACTGGTCTCCCTGTCTAGCAGGTTTCTCTCCAAATATCCTCCAGAGGCCTTTCTTCATCATCGTATCTGAAATTCATTCCAACCTTTCCTTTCTTTTATTCCTGAAGCTCCCTATATTTATTACTGTATCATTCTGACAATCTTTGAGTACTTTGCCTACATTCTGGTGTTCAATTTGTTTTCCTCATTTAGTAGCCAAGTCCATGGAGGGCAGGGATTATATTCCCAGCATTCAGCATAGTGCTTGACTTACAAATTCTAATTTTATTGAATGAAATCACTGAATGACAGTTAACTTCAAGCTACATATTTATGTCCATATTATGTACATATTTATGTACATAAAATAAATCTAAAAGAACACACTGTATGACCATAATAGTTAAAAGCATGGTCTCTGAGCTATAACTGACTGGAATTTGAATCCTGTCTCTAGTCATTGTATAATCCTGGGCCAATTTTTTTTTTTTTGAGATAGGGTCTCACTTTGTAGTTCAGGCTGGCCCTGAGCTCACTATGTAGCCCAGGCAAGCCTGGTCAGCAATCCTCCTGTCTCTGCCTCCTGAGTGCTGGGATTACAGGCGTGAGCCACCATGCCCGGCACTGTGGTATGTCGTATTAATTGCTGGTGGACGTGAGTCACCATGGCCAGCATTGTATGTGGTTATTGGGGATCAAACTCAGGACCTTGTGCTTGCGAGGCAGGCACTGGAACCACTGAGCTAAATCTCTGGCCCAGGGCAAATTTCTTAATCTAAGTGGCACTCTTCTCTTTTACATTCTATTTAATAGAATAGTCATAAGTTAAAATGATATATTTAGCACAATACTTGGGATAGCGAGAACAATTATTATGTTGGGCATTTAAATACTGGTGTAAGAAATGTTTCATCAGAATGTTAATGTTACTCAGGAAAGGTAAAACAATCACGAAAGAAAAGAATGCATTCATTATTTTTATTGTATCTAATAACCATTATTAGTAAAACAAGATCAATGACCTTTGGATTCTGTATCATGCATACCAGTAAAACTGGCATTTTGAATAATGGGTCAATACCTTAAAATAGAGGTCAGTAAGAAAAAGAATTCCTTTCATTTAAATTGGGTTAGTGGTTGTCTTGGGATGCCAGTAATAGCCTTTTTCTGGTCTAGAAAGAATTTCTTCTGCTACTTAACAATTTAAAAATTATACTTTTGGGATAACTCAGAAGATATCGACTGAGAAGTTGCTCTTTCTTCTCAAAACAGTCTCACTTTCCACACAGTTAACCTAAATTTTACATCAAGTACAGATTAGCAGTAATGTAAGGCAGTAATTAAAAATATAAGTTTATTTTAAAGAAAAACTTGAAGATTAATGATAAAAGGAGAACAAAAAACAAAAGGAAGGGGAAAAGGAAGAACATAAAGTTTTAACATAGGTAACTCAAAAAGGTCAAAACTGCGGGGGAGAGACTTCTTATATTTTCTTATGAAAAGTAATAAATGTGAGACAAGTATTGTTTTTCATTTATTTGCATTTGCTGAACTCCTTAGCTTCATCCCTGTTTGGGTTTAATTTTCACCTCTATACTAGGTATCATCCTGAGCCTGGAGCTTTTCATCTACCACTTACAGAATTTAGATGAAGTTAATTAGCTCCTTCATGAAGGCTCCCCTGACATATTTAAGGCTAGGTTATATGTCCCTCCTATGAATTCTCAGTATGTCTTTCTAATAGAGCACTTACCACAGTATATTACTATTAACCTGCTTACTTTCTTATTATTGTATCTCTCATAGAACTAGCTAAACAAAAATCAAATCAGGACAAATATGCTGGACAATGATATATTTGAGGCTTAAATCTTTTACTGTCTCCCTAAAGTTTCGGAAAATGTTTCTAGTTCAGAAAAATGTTTCATAGTTTTCCAGAATATTGAACAGAAAAGTATTTTATTATGTACTTTTGTTTTCTGCTTCTATGCTAGCCAACAGATATAAGTGAATGTTTGTTTACATATTTTTCCTTTTCTACTAAATATATATTCAATGTATTTAAAGAAATATCAGCCTGCAAATTCTTAACTAACCCACAATCCTTGGTCTTGACACTGATTCCATTACACAGCACTCAAACATAGCAGGACTGCAATAAATAAATTTGTTAAATGAATAAATGGGAAAAAAAACTTTTTAAAGCATATGACTGATATCTTCTTACATTAATTTCATTACCTGCATACTCATAAAACCAAGCCAGGCACTTCTTGCTTGAAAAATGTTCCTCTCCACTTATTAGTCTAGCAGGGGGTTGGGATCTGCAATAGCTTAGAAAACACACAAATGCCTAAGATTTTTATCAAGTCTCAACTATCAGTGAAAAACTAAGTTCAGTAAGAACTACTTCAATTCAAATTAAATTTTTTAAAGATGACATTATAAGAGAAAATATGGAGTTAAATATTTTTAGCTTGAAACAGTAAGAATTTCTGACTAACAAAATCCAAACAATACTTTTTGCTCAGTTCCAAATTCCAGTAATATCAACTAGAATTATCTCCCCAGAGTTTAGAACTACACACAGATCAATTTAAGTCACAATGCGGGATTGGGAAATTATATATGTACTGTGAAACTGCTACTGTGTGAGTGAAAATTGTATTTGTATGTAACGCATACACATCTGAAAATAAAATCTTGCAAAATGTATTTTAATACTTAAAAATCTAGAAATAAATTAAGAGATGTAAATAAAGTAATGTATTAAGAGATGTACCACCTATCAAATCTAAACGGATTTTTCTTTTTTTTTGGTATGGGAGATCAAACACAGTACCTTATGCTTAGTGAAGCAGGCATGGTGCCAGTGAGCTAAATCTCTTGCCCTCTAAATGGTTTTTTAAAAAGATAAACAGTGACTTAGGACCTTAGGGTATATGAAATTCCACAGACTAAGACAATGAAAGCAGAACAACAACAAAAAACTCCTAAAGTTAATAATTAAAATTTGACCAAATAATTGTGCCAAAGATATTCAGTCTTAGTCTTTCTTTTTCCACAAAATTACTAAAAGTTGATAAATTAAAAAATGATCTCAAGGATTTAATGGAGTCCAGAAAATCATGTAATTGCATAATGTAATGTAAAACAAGGATGCCATATTTAGAATTTTAAATTGACAGAGCAAAGTATAGTATGATCTGAGTTCCAATAATATTATCTGCCTGGCTCTTTTTATATGCTTCATTTAAGTAATTTTGACACACTATAAGATGGCCATGAATTAAAACCAATTTGGCTATTTTTCATAAAAATGTGAGCTAGTAAATTAGCCCTGTCAAACTGTAATATTAACCACCAAGTGGTACAGTATAAAACAATTATTCCAATAATAGCCAAAGAGTCAGATGTGGTGGCACATACTGTAAACCTAGCTCTTAGGAGGCTGAGACAGGATTGCTATAACTTGAAGGCCAGCCGGGGGTGTGTGTGTGTGTGTGTGTGTGTGTGTGTGTGCGCCAGCCGGGGGTGTGTGTGTGTGTGTGTGTGTGTGTGTGTACATATATATATGTACACTAAGTTCCCAGAGCAGTCTGAACGACATAGCAAGACCCTGTATCAAAAAAATAGAATTTCTCAGGCTCATTTGGTCAAAACGGTAGTGAAGGAAAAAATTAGCCAACTGCAAAAAGAAAGATGCAGACTATACAGCTCACCTCCCTTACATTTAAACAGATCTCTCTTCAAGGAGAGTGCCATTATTTCTTCCAGTGGTGGCTATTGTTGGTTTTAATGACAGCATCTGAAGTCGTCATCTAACCTGTTAATTCTTTGTATAAAGATACCCAAAAAAGACTGGGTGAAGACACTTCTCAAGCCTAAATTGCAAAGATTTTGCGGCATACAATGTTTCTGTGATGGCTGAATAACTGTACAAAAGGTGTTAAAGACCTATAACTATGTTTCTACTTTTTCTTTTTGTCTTCTTTTTCTCCAAGATAATAGTCTATTATCAGTTACTTCCAAACTATTAATATTTATATCGAGAGCAAACAGTGTGGTGAATGGTAGAAAACAAAAAGCATGCAAGGCCTCCTAATTCCTCACATTGAGACTGGCACAGGCAGAACACTGTATTTCCAGAAAAGTGGGGCCTTGTTATTTAAAAAGCCTCCTACTGGGACCGTCCAACTTGGGTCATTTCAAATACTAAATATAGGGCTAATTATAAAATACTTTTCCTTGTAATGATTCCCAAAGCAGTTGTCAAAATTCCTCACGCTCTGCTCTTTTCTCCACACTCTACAAAGGAATTACAGAAGTGATCCTTCTAGGTTTGGAAAAAAAAAAGCGAAGGAAGGATTAATGGAGTGCAGGGCAGGGGAGGAGAGCGCAATAGTATTTACAAATCTGTTCCCCCACCCCTCGGGGCACAGAGACTCTCGTAGGGGGCGACTCTTCGGTCCCCCCTGAACGCCGGAACACAGCACACAAGCGAACACGAGGTCGGGTCCGGCGCGGAGACTCGCTGTTCTCCATCTGCTGCCCAGCGCGAGTACGGGGGTCTCACCTCTCTCCAGTGGAGCCCGGGGACTGGGCCCGACTCCTTTCTCCTTCAGCTGTCCTGCAAAGGAGGAAGGAGGAAAGACGGAAGGGAGGGGGGAGGTGGTACCTGGAGATTTTACACTTTTTTAGGCCTCCGTCTTCCGCTACTGCCGCTGCCACCCCGGAGGATTTTCTCTTCTTCTTCACTGGCATCTTCCGCCCTCCCCGGCAGGGTGGGCAGGGGAGCCAGGGAAGAGGTCTGCGGTCTTCTGGAGGCCCCTCAGCGCTGGCACCCAGTTCCCAGACAGCAGCAAGAGGAGGAGCAGAGCCGCCGGGCGTCACCGGCGCGGCGCAGCTGCTGCCTGCTCCTAGGTCACGTCTTCCCTCGCCCGGGACAGAGGCAGTTCCCCGCCTCTGGACACTAAAGCTCGAGCTCACTAGATGATAACAGGGACTGCGAGGAACCTCAGCTCGCAGCAAGCAGGGGGCTCTGTCTGACCCGGATGAGAATTGCTGGGATCGGAAATGACCCGCGCGCAGCGGTCGCCGAAGGGGCGTGGCTCCCTAGAGCCTGCTCTCCCGGGGTCAAACAAGAGAGGGCTTTTGACTGGAGCGAACCGAGAGATACCCTTTTGTGACAGATCACCAAAGTCTGTTTTTTTTGGTCCAGGATACCCTGGCCTTTCTAGTGAAACTTCCGTCTGCTCTAATAGTCGTCACCACCAAAAATATCTTATGAAACCACTAATGCTTTGTAGTTGGCGTTAAAAATAACCTGGTAAAGTAAACCAAGTTTTACTTCTGAGCTCTTCTTTGCAGTAACCTCAGGTAAGTGTTTCCATCCCTTAAATATATTGCCACACAGTGCGTTGCTTTTCTTTTTTAATGGCCCTAAGAATAGCTTTTGCCTTTTCCACCTCAATACTCTGTCGTCTGGATCTCTGCTTGCTTTTTCCTGAGTGAAACATTTTATTTCTACAGAGCTTGTCTCTCCAATAAGAGACAGTAGGCAATAGCTGATTTAATAGAGAGGAATTTAAGGAACAATTCGAAGGGGCGTCTCCCTAAACACCCAAACACACTGTAATCATTCCCCGTTTATAAATAAAGGCTATTGTGTGTAAAGATTAAGCAAAAAAATCACATCTGTAAAGCAAGCAACGGTTATGATAGAGGACTGAAATTTTCCTTAAATGAGCTGAAAGCTAATGTGGTTTTGGAGAGATTATTTCTCCATGGGACCATAATCTTGGTGGTTAGAATATCTAATTAGTGTTGTTAATTGACTCAAAATGAATGTAGACCCAAACTAGGGCAGTGGTAATGAAACAAAATTGGGCTTTTATTTCCAATGAAAATGATGCCAAAACTCAAACCAAATCAGATAGGCGTCCCCAATCTGTAATGTACCCCAGAATTTTCAGTTATGTGAGCCAAAAACTTACCTGCATTGTATATAAAATTGTTACATATATCATGTGAAAGTTTTTAATTCTTCAATCCATGTAAAAAATGCATGATGGCAAAAAGTCAAGCCCAATCAGATAAAGTGACAAAATAGAACCATTTACAAAAAGAAGACAGGGGCTTGTTAAACAGTGCAAACAACAAAGTCTAGACTGCCAGAAAATCTACAGGACAAATAATATAGATTCTGCAACAAATTATTAAGAAGAGGGCCCAAGCTCAGTAGTTCCAGCCCCTGCCTAGCAAGTGGAAGGTCCCTGGTTCCATCCCTGGTAACCACAACATCCCTGGTAATACAACAGTACTGGTGGTAGTGGCTCATGTGTAGGGCATGTTGGCTCAAACCTGTAATTCCAGCACTCAGGAAGCAGAGGCAGGAGGTTTGCTGAGTTTGAGGCTTGCCTGGGCTACATAGTGAGCCCAGGGCCAGCTTGAACTATAAAGTGAGACCCTGTCTCAAAACAACAACAACAACAACAAACCAATTCTTAAGAAGAGATGAGAGAGAAGGAATTTAGAAGTGATTTAAGGGATATGTCAATCATTTACAGAGTCAAATCCAAGACCTTGCGCCTGCTAGGAAAGGAGTCTACCACTTAGCCAAACTGCAGGCTCAATCACTTTCAATATGGTTCTTGTTTGAATTGCAACTGAATTTAAACAATAGTATGGCTCTTATGGGATAACTGGAAATTTTAACACTAGCTGAATATTTAATGAAATTCTAAAACAGCTGTAGTGACAGTATATGAGTTATACTTGGAGTCTATATTGGCATGGTGTTGAGAGAGGTAAAACTAAGAAGAAATGAAGAAAACTTTTTGGATAAAGATATATGCTATGCCTTGTTTGACAAATATAGACAAATATTGAACTGAACTGTACATATACCAATATGTGCCCTTAATTGTAAGAATATTATTTCTATATTTCCTATAAAGATTACAGGAAAGGCACAAGTCAAAACACAAAATGAAACAAATTATGACAAAAAGATGTATTAGAAGCCGGGCGTGGTGGCTCACGCCTGTAATCCCAGCCCTCGGGAGGCAGAGACAGAAGGATTGCTGAGTTCGAAGCTTGCCTAGACTACATAGTGAGCTCAGAGCCAGCCTGAACTACAAAGCGAGACCCTATCTCGAAAAAACAAAACAAAACAAAACAAAAAGATGTATTAGAAGAGCCAAACATTTCTTCAAGAAATTATCTGAGACGCTAAACAGCCCCTTTTACCCAAGATGACAAAAGAAATGGAGTAAAGCCTAAAGGATCACAACAAAGAACAGAGAACAAAGCATATCCTTCCAGAGAGCAGAATCAGAATCTAATTAAAAAATATAACATTTCATAATGTCTATGTAGTAGGTTACCAGCGTTGTTAGAAACTAGTCCTATTGTACATCTTTTATTCTTTTCTAAATAGGAATTTTTATTGTGGTTATCATATCCCTTGTTTGTCTATATATTATGTAGCCCAGGAAAGCCTCGAACTCAGCAATCCTCCTGTCTCTGCCTCCCGAGTGCTGGGATTACAGGCGCGAGCCACCATGCCCGGCTAGATAATTTTGTCTTAGTTCTTGAGTCATTGAACAATATGGAATCACTTCTGGATTAAGGAAGAAGAGGCCACCACATTTATGGTTTCTGGACATTGAACTGAATGTAATGATTGAACAGGGGCCTACTTGCATCCATAGAATTCTGTGAAAAGAATAATATAAAGTGTTAGACTAATTCATATATGGTATTCAGCCAGTCTACTCTTCAGATAACATTTAATGACCACTTAACTCCTGCATTTATAGAGTTGGTAGATTGGAAAAGGAGATTATATATATAGCTGAAGAGAATGCTGTGAATAAATATCCCATGGTTGTTACTGATAACAAAGAAATGGCAATTTCCAGTCAGGTAGACCATGCATACCTGCCTGTCTTTTTATTGCCTTCTCTGTCCAGTACCTGCTACCACCACCATACTTCCATTTTCAAAAGTCAACTCCCATTTCTCTAATAAAAAGTGCAGATACAGTGATAGCTTTTCACATATATATGATACAGGTAGGTCTTGTCAATGTAGTTTTAATTTTTTCTCTTGCTCACCAACACATGGATAGCCTGATTTTTCATCAAATACTACCTATCATGGAGAAACACTATGCAAAGTACTATGGTTCTTTGTTTTGCAGTAAATTTTTTTCTCAGAAAGTAATGAAAAGGAAAGGGAGGGATAAAGTACTTACTTTAAATAGAAAAATATGTTTTGGGTTCAGACCTAAAAAGATACTTGTTAACTTTAGGGAAGGGTTAGAATTTCATCATTCATCTTATATAATTAGTGTTACATAAAAAGATTTTTCTAAAAATGAGCTCACAACTAAATAATAGCCATCTGTAATGGCAGTGGACACAGTGCTTATGCTGAATAGGAAAAAAGCAAAAGGCCTGAGACACACTTCTGTTACCTGTTTGGCATTTTGGTCTGATACATATCCCTTGGCTTTGGAGATTATAAAGCAAAGTTTGTGAAAAAGATATTTAAAAATAGTTATTTTTAAAAATAGGCGGTCCTGGGCCGGAGGGTTAGCTCAGTGGTTCCGGCGCCTGCCTCGCAAGCGCAAGGTCCTGAGTTCTGGATGTGGAGACTCACACCCACCAGCAATCAATACCGCATACCACAGTGCCGGGTGTGGTGGTTCACGCCTCTAATCCCAGCACTCAGGAGGCAGAGACAAGAGGATTGCTGAGTTCACAGCGGCTTGCCTGGGCTCCATAGTGAGCTCAGGGCCAGCCTGAACTACAAAAGCGAGACCCTGTCTAAAAAAAAAAAAAAAAAAAAAAAAATAGGCGGTCCTGGGGCTGGAGATTTAGCTCAGTTGTTCCAGCGCCTGCCTCCAAAGCGCAAGGTCCTGAGTTTGATCCCAGTAACCACATACAATGTTGGGCGTGGTGACTCACGCCCACCAGCAATCAATACCACGTACCACAGTGCCGAGTGGTGGCTCACACCTGTAATTCCAGTACTCGGGAGGCAGAGACAGGAGGATTGCTGAGTTTGAGGCTTACCTGGGCTCCATAGTGAGCTCAGGGTCAGCCTGAACTACAAAGCGAGACCCTGTCTCAAAAAAAAAAAAAAAAAAAAAAAAAAAGGCAGTGGTGGTGGCTCATACCTATAATCCCAGCACTAAGGAGGCAGAGGCGGAGGCAGAGGGCACGAGGATTGCTGTGAATTTGAGGCTTGCCTGGGCTACATAGTGAGTTCAGAGTCAGCCTAACTACAAAGTGAGACCCTGTCTCAAAAAACTAAAATCAAGGGGCTGGACAATTAGCTCAGTGGTTCCAGCGCCTGCCTAGCAAGCAAAAGGTCCCCGGTTCAATCCAGGGGTAGTAACTGACGCCCACCAGCAATCAGTACCATTTACCACAGTACTGGGCATGGTGTCTCATGCCTATAATCCCAGCACCCTGGAGGCAGAGGCAGTAGGATTGCTGAGTTCCAGGTTTGCCTGGGCTACATGGTGAGCTCAGGGCCAGCCTACAGAACTACAAAGCAAGACCCTGTCTCAAAAACAAAACCAAAAGGGCCGGAGGGTTAGCTCAGTGGTTCTGGTGCCTGCCTCACAAGCGCAAGGTCCTGAGTTCAATCCTCGGTGACCACCTACAATGCTGGGCGTGCAGACTCACGCCCACTGGCAATCAATACCACATACCACAGTACGGGGTGTGGTGGCTCAAATTTGTAATCCCAGCACTTGGGAGGCAGAGACAGGAGGATTGCTGAGTTCAAGGCTTGCCTGGGCTACATAGTAAGCTCAGAGCCAGCCTGAACTACAAAGCGAGACCCTGTCTCAAAAAAAAAAAAAACAAACTAAAATCAATCATTCAGTCAATAAACTTATGTCTATATCAAGGTAGGCAAAAATAGAACCCTAAAATTGTTCATTTATGCTGTAGTTTATTTTTTCTTAATATTACTTTAAAAAATATTTTACCATTTATCAGGAAAGCAGTCAACATAGATGTTAATTGATTTGTGGGATGCCCTGTGTAATAATGGTCCTGGATCTATACAAATACTGAACATTAATATTAATTTTCAAAATAACATTCCAAGTAAAAATTTAGTAAATATTTTCATACTCATAAACCCAGAGAAAGGTGGCCCTAAGAGAACTGCAGAAATGAGATATTGAAGTAGGATTTTCTGTTTTGGTGTTTCAGTAAAGTATACCAGTGTTAAGAGAGGTGCAGGGTTGCAGAAGTAGGTGACATACACCACTTACTCCCATTCATCCTAAAACAGAAGGCTTCTTATGGTTTGCATCTAGATGTCCCCCCAAAGCCTCATGAAATCATAGAGGAGTTTTGAAGTTGGTTGAATTAGGGTATGTGAATGTGGGTTAACGGTGTGATGTTGAGATTAAGGGTGTGGATGTTGGAAGCCTTACCCTGGATATTAATGGCACTGATCAGAAGACAGCCTGGGTGGAAGACAAAGGGGCACAGAGAAGGCGAACGTACTGCTGCTGCTTGTCTACTGCTGTCTCCTGGACGCTCTGTGATGCCCCCTGCCATGCTGCTCTGCCTTGGAGCAGCATGATGGACTGAAACTTGTACAAACAATAAGCTGAAATAAACTTTTCTTCCTTAAACTTTGCATGTCAAGAATTTTGCCTCAGCAAGGAGAAAAGTAACCAAAACAGTGTTAGACCACTGTAGTTTGACCATGACTATGGTTTTCTCTTAGACTCAGACAGAAAGAGTAGCTGCCATGTGGAATACTGCTTGCATTGTGATAAAGAGAAAGGAAAACATAGTAAACCCTACGCTGATTGTTAAAGGATCTGGCCTTTAACACTCCTATTCAAGCCATATGGCTACATATGAGGTCACTATGGCAGAAATGTAGAATCGTCCTGTAAAGAAGAATACCAAGTATATCCTAGTTTATTATGAGACTAGGCTAAAGATTATTCAAGGTACACAGAAGAAAGGGACGAGTGGAGGAAAGCTGGTCACCTCAGGGTGACCAAGAAGAAGAGAGATGCAGGGAGGACCCAGGCAGGGAGATAATATTTATCTTGCAAGGGCACACACCATAGTGAGCTGCCTCTTCCATCCAGACCATGTCCTGATGGCAAGTCAGCTATAATGACCCCATAATCCATTTACCTCCCAAATACATGAGGCTTTGGGGGAACATTTTAGATTTTATTTTGTTTTGTTTTGTGTTATTGAGACAGGGTTTCATTATGTAGTGCTGGCCTTGAACTCAACTACATAGTTCAGGTTAGCATTGAACTAGTGGTGATTCTCCTGCCTCAGCCTCCTGAGTGCTGGGATTATAGGCATGTGCCACCATGCCTGGCTCTACCATTTTATGTTTAAAACATAGCACAATGGAATGTCAAATTTATCTTTTTAAACTTTGCAGCATTGGTTTAAAAAAATTAGCCATTATTGTGACTCACTTTTATTATCCATAAAATAAAATATGTTATTTTATCTGAGTATCAATGTATTGTGTTATTGAAAAAAATAACATCAAAACTTTTAAGGGGCATAAAATTATGAATTAGGGTATATCAAACGAAAATAAATTCAAATTTACTAAGGAGATTTATTTAAAGTAGTCTACAGAATCAAAAGTTGGAATTGCAAAGGAGGCTTGTAAAAGGAATTTACATTTTATTTGTGACCCAAATTCTGCTAATAGGGCTTTCCCATCCAGAGCACTAACACCTTTGAAAATAGAAGCAATGACATCACTAGTGTTAGGAATGTTAATAATTTATTTTATCAGCCACTGAAAGTAGAGTTACTCACACATGGCAGTTTAAATAGGGTTCATAAAATTCTTGGGTAATAGTAGGCATCATTTCTTTGGGAAATCCATAGGTGACATGTGGTCAGTTTCTGAAGGTTCTTGGTATGGACCAGTCATCACAGAAGTTAGTTCACATGACTCTTCTATCAGCTTGAGGCAATGATGTCTAGAAAGGTAGTAGTTCATGATCTCCAAATCTGTTGTTAGCTCCTACTTTTCAGGCTTTGAGAATGGGTAAGATGTCCCTTAATGTTGATTCTATTCCTAATTGTGTTATTCAAAAGTTTTCATCTCTAGCTTCAGAAATCTTTTTCAGGTTCTGACCCTGTCCAGTACTTAAGTCTTTAATTATTTAAGATGACTTTTATGTGTTATTGAATAAACGCTGCTGTTTTTTTTTTGTTTTGTTTTTTGTTCTTTTTTTGGCCTTTTGAGACAGGGTCTCGCGTTGTAGTCCAGGCTGGCCCTGAGCTCACTATGGTGCCCAGGCAAGCCGCCGCGAACTCAGCAATCCTCCTGTCTCTGCCTCCTGAGTGCTGGGATTACAGGCGTGAGCCACCACGTCCGGCACTGTGGTATGCGGTGTTGATTGTTGGTGGGCGTGCCTCCACGCCCAGCATTATATGTGGTTACCGGGGATAGAACTCAGGTCCTTGCGCTTGCGAGGCAGGCGCCGGAATCACTGAGCTAACCCTCCGGCCCCACGCTGCTGTTTCTTTGAGGGCCTTGACAGTTAATTTGTAAGAGACTTCTTTAAAGAAAAAAAATGGCTTAAACATTGAAAGCTGGATGGGATAAGAGATAATAGGAAGGAAATGATTAAAATATTTTATGTGCATGTACAGATCTGCCAAAATGAAACATTAATTTGTAATAATATGCACTACTAAATTTTGGGGAAAACATGGCTTATGAAAATCAAAACTAATAGCTTTCATAGCAATTTTAAAATACTGTTTCAAGAGCATATTTTTAAAATAAAATAACGAACTTTTTGTTTCTATTTTTTATTATAAAGTCATAATTTTCCTTGAAGCAATAAGAATGACTCTCATAATGATGGTCATGACCAAGAATGTTCAGAAAAAACAAATATCTTTCAGGGCATTATCTCTCTATGGGCTAATTACAGGCCAAACAACCAGGAAAATCTTAGACCACCTGCACTGTGTTCTTCCACATTGCATATGCAGCTATGTGTACATTCTGCAGTTATAACCTGCACTTAAAACCAACTGAATTGGGACTGGGGATTTAGCTCAGACAGTATTGTGCTGACCTTGGGCACACAAGGGCCTGAGTTTGATTCCTGTACCGCAAAAAAAAAAAAAAAAAAAAAAAAAAAAGAATAATTTGTGAAACCCAGAGTAAACTGAAAGTACAGCACCCCTATGTTCAAAAATTAATGCTTATGAAAGCAGATCATTAAAACAAGCGTCTTTCTATGTGTGACAGCCCATGAGACTACACAGGTAGCTTACCTGAAAACAAATGAAAGCCTGATCGACTGATAGGTTCACTCAGTGGAGCACCAGGTTTATAAGGAACACTGTTGATAGGGCTGCCTGTTGACTAAATCTCATTCTTTCTTAGCTTGGTGTATGCATTAATCACATTTTTCATTCTCCTTTGCAGTCAGGGATTGCCATAAAAATTTCTTGCATAAGACTGTGCCTGCCAGTCAACTAGATTGAGATAATTCAGAAAATAATTATACAGTTCTAGAACACAGAGAACCAGAAAATGAAAGATTCCTAAATAGTCACATAGAAGTTTTTCTGCCAAATACCATTATATTGAAGTGTCAAATGAAGACAAAATAAATTTCTTAGTTTAACTCACTGAAATTTTGTGGTAGTTTATTACATTTGCTATACCTTGACTGTGTTTGTCAGGGATAGGCTATGTTACAGTAACTACACAAAATCTCAATATTCTATTGTTTTAGTACATTATTACTGCCTTAACAATACTACACACTGGGTAAGTTTTACAGAAGAGATATCTTTCTTAAAGTTTTGAAGGTTAAGAGATCTAAGGTTGAGAGGTCTTATTGGGCAAGGACTTTCATGCTACATCATGTTCTGGTGGAAGGTAGAAAGGCAAGAGAGAACATACACATGAGATAAAGAGAACAAAAAAGGTCAAACTCACTGATACAGTTTAGACCTAAAATGTCCCCCCAAAGTTTCATCTGTTTGGAAAGTGATTGGATCATGTATGTGCTGTACTTGTCAGTGGACTCGTCCATTGATCAATTCAGTAGCTGAATGTGCTGTTAGTAAGTGGAGTCTAGTTGGAAGTGGGTCACTGGGACATGACTTAGCAGAGCGTATTGAATTCCTTTCCCTTGCTACTGCCTTTTCTGTCTCTCTATGCTTTCTGATTGCCAAAGGATAAGGATGATCCGCTGTCCTCTACCAGATCATGTTACTACCCCCTTGGAGAGAGCTGACTATAGACTATAGACTAAACCCACTGGAAACTATAAGTCTCCTTTAAGTTGCAGGTGTTGGTTATTCTTTCTTAATGACGAAAAAGTAGATAATACACTCTCTTTTTAGACAAACTCACTCCTTAGATAACTAACCCTTTACAGTAACACCATCATTAGTCCATTCAAAAAGACAGAGCCCTAATAAGAAAACAATGCTTGTATATATGGGGTAACGAGAAAGTAGGGTGCATAGGGGAGGGGGAAAAATGAGAATTGTGTCATATACTTGTACAAATTCTCAATGTGGAGTGTAATTGTGATGTGTATATATAATGAACCAATAAAATGTTCCAATTAAAAAAACAGAGCCCTAATAACTTTATACCTTATTAGGGTCTACTGCCCAACAAGGTTGCATTAGGTATTAATTAATTTTCTAACACATGAACTGTGTTAGCACATTTTATCCTTAGGACACGTTAAGCCATATGGTTTAAATCATATTATAATGGAACTTTATTTCTTGTGCATGGTACGTTATCTAGAAAGATTTGTTAATCATGGTTACTCGTGGAGTTACCATGATAAAACTACATCCTGACTCATATTTCCATGATTACTATGGCAATGAGAAAGAATTATGGTTAACCATTGTGGGTTACAAAGGTTTCTGTGTGAGGGAGATCAAAATAGGCCACTCTAAAAATACTCTTCTCTAGCATATGTGAGATGGCTACTCAGAGGGGCCACAGAAAAAAGAGAGTTCTAAAAACCATCCTTTTGTAAGGACATCTGCTTGTGTCTGCAGTTACAAAGAGGAAGCAAAGAGCTTTCTCTGAGCCTCTGTTGTGCCTTATCTGGGTTCACTCAGAGATTTCTACAGGATATCACATACTTTTCTGAAGGCTCTTTCCTGTGACTTTATCTGCATAATGACAGTCACTGATGGTTCTTTTTTCTCCCCTCATGCTCCTATAACTTGAATTACCACATTCCTCCCAGCCCCAAGTCCCTATTTGTTTCTGTAACTGGAAATGATGTCTAAACTTCAGTTAGTTGGCCATTTTAGTCCCATATCTTGTACATAGGTCCAGTTTTCCTTAAAAGATTACTATGCTTTTTCCTGTTAATCTGTTATCAGTTTACTTAATAGACTAAAACTGTCAAACCTTCAAGGCAAGATATATGGCAATACCTGTCTCTAAAAAGAGATGGAAATGCAGCCCTATTATGTACCATGAAAAAGAAAGGGCAGAAATATTTATTAACTGAAGGTAATTACAACCACATGAATATAGATATTGGTCGTTGGAATATTTTGCCCACAGAAACTTAAAATATGCTATTTCAAATTGATAGTCATGCAGCAGGCAAGAAAGAAACAGCAGATTGATTAGCTAAAGTCGAAGTGTGCTTTGGTAAAATATTTAGTGACATTGTCCCTAATGAGAAAAATATAGAATGTGATCTGAGTGAGTTCTACCTCTGTGGAAAGTAGCTGGAGACTGAGTGGTAATGTGGGTTGGCTACAGTTGTCTGCCTTCAGCAAGATAATTACAAGAAAGAGATAAACTCAGATGAGCATTAGTTGATTTTCTAGAAAGGATAGTCTGAAAAATTCTAGAGATCAAAGGCTTTTTAGAGCTACAGATGATGTCAGCTTAGACCTGAATTAAACGTAAGATTTTTTTGAGTGAGTTATGTAAAAAATGTCTTTAAAAAAGTGATAGAATCTTGGGCCAGAGTTTTAGTTCAGTGGTTCCAGCACCTGCCTAGCAAGCTCAAGGTCCCTGGTTCGATCCATGTAATCGCATAAAAAAGCACTCACACCCATCAGCAATCAGTATCACATTCCACAGTGCTGGTGTGGTGGCTCTCGCCTGTATTCCCAGCACTCAGGAGGCAGAGGCAGGAGGACTGCTGAGTTCGAGGCTTGCCTGGACTATCTAGTGAGCTCAGGGCCAGCCTGAACTACAAAAAGGGACCCTGTCTCAAAAAAAAAATAAAATAAAATAAAAAAAAAGGTGATAACAATCTTTTAGCAAAGAACAGGCTAAAGATCTTAACCTTGCCATCCAAACCTACTGTTTCATGTAGCCTCAAGGTAACTGTATAGTTGAGAGAGGGAAATGTGTATGAGGCAAGTAATTACTGAAAATTATATATAGGAAAGAGCTAGAACATGAAATTTAGAAGATGGCTCTAAATAAAAGGAGTTACATCAGAAAGCCTTAGTTTATGTGAGAATTATAATGTCCTTGGAGAAATCGTGTCCTGGACTAAAAAAGATTTTCATGGCGTTTTAAAACAGTCCTCCACTTCTCAAAGTTTCCTGAGCAGGCAGCTCAGATAATTTAGGTTTTTAGTTTGTAAGTTGTACCATGAAGACCCCTACTTAAATCTGATGAGAACGACTATCACTTGGAGATCTTAACTGTCTCTCTTTTCTCAAATTAAGGCCTTGCCCAAATGTATTTTCTTTAGCTTCACAGCCTTATTCCCAACAAGAACACTAGATACATGACAGGAATAATTTGCAGTAGATTCAGCAAATATGTTTCTTAATGATGTAAAATTTCAATTTTCATAACTGAGTAAAAATTGTAAGTTATTTAAGTTGCCAAGCAAATGTTTTTGGGGGTGGGGAGGATGGAAATTTTAACTTGTCCTCTTTAAATTTATCCTGAGCTACTCCTATGAGTAAGTTAACAGTGACAGTTTTTGACGTTCTATTTTCATAGCAACAGGCTATGTCAGAGTTATTTTATACAGAATTTATCCAAAAAAATACTTGGCCGTGAAACAGAAGGCTCAAATTTAATTGCATGTTATTCAACAGTCATTTAATATAAATAAAAATGGAAATAAATACCAGAAGTAGCCTTTTATGTGAATATTTTTATTAATAGTTGCTTTGGTGTAAAAAAGCTTCAGTGCTTTACATCAATGAGTATGTATTTTAAAAATGACATTGAGCCGGGCGTGGTGGCTCACGCCTGTAATCCCAGCACTCGGGAGGCAGAGGCAGGAGGATTGCTGAGTTCGAGGCTTGCCTGGGCTACATAGTGAGCTCAGGGCCAGCCTGAACTACAAAGCGAGACCCTGTCTCAAAAAAAAAAAATGACATTGAAAGGTATTTATTCAATTATATGTCAAAGAAAGAATGTTTCTTGCAAATAAAAGATAAGCTAAATCATGAGCACAGTAAAAGAGCAGTATTAAAGCACTTAATATAATATAATTAACATCATTGTAGAGGAACTTCCTACTTGCAGTCATATATGAAAATTTGTTTGGCCAATGAAATATTAATGGGAGTGATGTGCTTAAACGTTTAAAGATCAGGATGCTGATTGTCACATGTTCTTTTCCCCTTCATCCAGGAAGACTGATTAGGGGAAAAAAAGAGTATTCAAGATAATTCTTATATAAGATAATTATAACTAAAATTCAGGAATCAGGAATTTTTTAATCAAAAAGTGTACATCATAAAGCTATACTTTTTTGCATTATACTTGCAAAGCCTGTGTTCTATTTTATTTTAAAATGTAGTTTCTACCATACTTCCTGCAATCTCTACCATTAAATGTACTTAAAATTAACTTTCACATCTAAATTTTAGACATAATAATGCACTGGGATTCAAATAAGTAACTTTTAATATAGAAGTCACAATATTTGAATTATTTAATTGAACTTTTCATATTTTTTTCATAAAGAGACACATAAGAACTATCTGCAAGGAATTCTGCACCTTGGTTTTGCTTTCTTTTAATGTTTGTGCGTCTGTTAGCGGAGATAGAACAAATTGATTCTTATTTTATCACCTTTTGGGTCTATTCCTCCACTTCTTCAGTCATGTGCAGGATTTGTTGCAGAAGGTGCATAGCAAGAGTGCAGATGTGAGAGGTACTTTCCAGGATGCTACAAAGTGACAAAACAGCTCTCAGCTCTTGCCATGCAAACCGAATACAGCTGAGCTCGTTGTCTCACAAAATGAGGCTGAGCACAAAGAGGTAGAAGCTATGACAGTATTTATATGAAACATAGGAAGAGAAGTAGCTTTCAGTTGGGAGGGGACCAAAGTAGGTTGCCAAGGGTCCCCTCAATCCAGAGCTACTTATGGGTATGCAGAGCACAAGGATAGTGGTTACCTATTACAGGGGGTTCTGTGGATTTAAAATCGTCAGTTGGAATTCAGGTTCTCAGTGTGTATGTTTTTATACTTTAAATTAAACTAGGATTTTTTTTTTTTTGAGACAGGGTCTCGCTTTGTAGTTCAGGCTGGCCCTGAGCTCACTATGTAGCCCAGGCAAGCCTTGAACTCAGCAATCCTCCTGTCTCTGCCTCCCGAGTGCTGGGATTACAGGTGTGAGCCACCACGCCCGGCAAATGAAACTAGAATTTTAAAGAAAAACTCATTCTGCACTATAAGTTCCTCAAAACTCAGGAATTTTAGTAGTGAAGGACTTTAAATTTCGTAGGGAGGGGCTGCATTTCAAGTTGCCTGAGGAAGTTCATTCTTGGTCCAAATTTTAAATCCACTACCTAATCTAATTTTTTTTAATCAAAGTATCTGATCATCCAACTCTAGTCCTTTTCCTAGCTGTTTATTCATAAGCTTACTAGGTAAACTGTCTTTTATACAATAAATGCTAATTTATTTAGCATTATCTTTCTCTCTTTCCATACACAGTAGATCCTTGAGTTACTACCAACCTGACATATGAACAACTTGGGTTAATTAGGTTAATGAAGTTTCATCTGTGTCTTGTTATCTATGGCGTGTACCCAGGCAAACATCAAGATGTCAGCTGTATTGACTTAAAACCAGCCCTGAGGAACTGATAGAATTCATAAATGAAGGATCCAGTGTATTTCACTGCAATTAACTGCTGGAATAATTTGCTTTGTACTGGGCCCTCAAGTAATATTAACAACTACTCATTGTTTTCAAGAAAGAGTCATAAGAAATATAAGTTTTTTCATTCTATGGGGAGACATAAAAATGTGTACAGACATTAAATTTGAACATTAAATTGAACATTAAATTTCACTTCAGAGTGTTGTCTTAGTCTGTTTAGGTTACTGTAATTCCTTCTAAACAATAGAAATGTTTATAATTTTAAAATGATGAAAATTTATTGTTTATAAGTCCAAGATCAAGGTGCCAGCAGATCTTTTCTGGTAAGGGCCTATTCCTCACAAATCCTGCTGTTATGCATCAGAGGGGCAAACAAGCTCCTTTGGACATCTTTTGTAAGGGGGATTTCTCCCCTTTATGAGAGTAGAGCCCTTGTGACCTAATCATCACCTCTCAAACTCCAGTTTCTCATACTATCACAAAACATTCACATAACAGCAAGTATGTATTTCATAATACTAGTGACTAATATAATTAAACTATGTCCAGCTATGTCCCAGTGTGAGTTCTCACTTCTGTAACTCAGAAAAAGGCCCTCTAATGATTTTTGTATATGATTATCTAACACTATATCAGTAGTACTAGCTGATTTTTGCCTTCATATGAAAAATTATATATATTATGTCAGAGTCTTCCAGAAGTAGAACACATAATAGGAGATTCTTCAATGGAAACCAGCACACGTTAGTATAGAGATCAAGTCCTGTGATATGCCATCAGCCAGCTGAAGGGCCAGGAAAGCCAGTGGTGTAACATCCTGAGTCTAGTGGCCTGAAAGTCAAAGGAGTAAGTGGTGTAATTCTCAGCTCGAATTAGAAAGCTTGAGAATTTAGAAGGCTGAGTGCCAAGATTCAAAAGGCTAGATTTTTGTCTGGAAACAGGAGATGGATGTTCTAGTTTTTAAAGCAAGAGCACCTTTATTCTATTTGGGTCCTTAATGGATGTAACGATACCTGCCCATATTGATGAAGGCTATATTTTCACTCAGTTTACTGACCCAAATGTTAGTCTTTTTTGGAAATCACAGAAACACTCAGGATAATATTTTACCAGCTTTGTGGCTATTCCTTAATCTAGTCAAGATGATTATTTTTCATTAAATTGATTAAAGTTTTAGTTTACTTAATAAGTGGGATGATATTTTATATCTTTCATTTAATTTTGTTAATATTTACCAAATGAGTAAAATACAAAACACTTTTTACTGTAGTCATTTTCATGGAATTTATGTAGATGCTTTAGAGGTCATATAGATAGAATTTTGGATCCCTCCATGGAGGAAACGGAAATGTTTTCAAGACATCTATAGGGTTAGACTGAATTTCACAATAGCAGAGAGATACAGTATGTCCTTTTCATTATCCTTTTCCCTTTTATTGATGATGGGTGTGGTAGGTAGATTTCTAAACTGCTACCAAAGTTTCTCCTTCCTGTTTTTCTTCTATTTCAGGCCAGTTTTTTCTAACTTTCTGTAATTCTGTAAACAGACTTCTAAATCCCAATAAGATCCTTTGTACCATTTCTATCTCCTCCTCACATCACAGATTTTAATGCTTCAAAATTTTCCTCTTGCATTTTCCCATTCCCAAACCTTATATCTTTAATAATATAACCACAAAATTTTGTTATTTTTGATAAATTTGTAAAATTACTATTGTATCATCTTCAACTGTTGGCAGAGATATAATTGTCACATTTAGCATATATATTACCTGTAAATAAATACCTTGCTTGTCTTAATGTTTACATAACAATTGGAAATTTCGAGTGGAACATAATTGGTCCTTTTATTAATAATTTGTCTTGGCAATACTACTATAGCTAATTTGCTTGACATTAATAAGGTTGTATTAATTGTCACTATTTCTTTGTAAGAAAACACTCAGATTACCTTTCTGACATTAATAATACTAAAGTACAGTCCCAAACAACTTGGTTGCTGGCCTAACTACACTGTATCCTCCCATCCCAAATTAGTCCGTGTGGTCAGATCTTGGAGGTGGGGCAAAAGATTTTAGTTAGCCATGATCAAAGTACTTCACTGAAAAACAACTAAAGAAATCTTTGTACTAGCAACAAATGTTTAGACTATGAGCGTACACTAACCTCAGCAAAAACAGAAGAAACTGCCTCCCCAAACTCCCAGCTCCCCAAACCTATCTCAGGGGTACTGAGGGCCATTGTAACATAAGACACACCTGAATTTAGTTGAAAGGATAACGGGAGGTTAAAAAGCAGCTCAGAGAGATAGCAGGACTTGAGAAAATAATAGAGAAATGGCTATCTACATGCTGAAGATTGAATCTCAACCCATATTTCTTACCATGCACTAAACATGAAAAAGTGACACCCTTCTAATTCTAAAAGAATATCGTTGAGGAGAAAGTTTTGATCAGTCAGTGCAAATCTAAAAACATGGCACGTTTTGTCAAATCATTCCTAGGGTGATGAATGACTAGATCCATATTCTGTAAGAACTGTGTAATTAGGTCCTGGTTCAGTCCTTAGCATATCATAATAAATAGTAACTCCTTTCAGAAAAGAATTATTGAATTCATACTGTGTGCTATGTATATTGAAACAAATGATTGCAGTTTGTTCACAACTGATAATGCTGTGGTGAGGAAAATGACTAAGCTTCTTCATTTCTGAATTTTTTCAGTGTTTGTCCTTGTTATTAAACTAACAAATATCATTGTATATTTTGACTATTTTACATATATGGTAATGTTAAAGTAGTGATTGTGAACGTTTATTCCTTAAATTAATATTTAAAAATTTAACAGTGGGAAATTAACAGGCATAAAAGAGTGGAGGGAATTATGAAAATAAATTAACATTGTATTGAACTGTACTAGGCACCCTGAAAAGAGACTTTTAAGTAGTAAGCTCTTAAAATCCCTATTATAGCCTTGGCTGTGAGATTGTATTTTCTCGTTTTACAGATGGGAACCTTGGTGCTGAAACGGGTTTGCTAAGGGAGGGGTGCAGGGGAAGAGGGAGTGCTATAGTCTAGCAGTGTTTATAAAACCAAGTCAGGTGCGCACGTGACTGTCCCTTCAGATTATGCATCATAAAAAATCAGTAGGAAGAATAAAAGACTAGATTTTTTTCTCTCTCAATACAAACGTCCAAATCTTTTACAACCAACAATCGGGGAATCAGGTAAAGAACTCCGAGGCGATCGATTGCTTTCTAGGCTTTGCGTGCGCATGCGCAATACATCGATGTTCTCTGCTTTCATGGGGCTTCGCAGCGCTCTGTCGCCATAGCGACTGCCCTTGGCAACCGCGCAATTGTGGGCCCGCGGGCCTGCTGGGAGTTTGAGCAGAGCTGTGCTCTTTACTCTTTGCATCCCTTGCATCTGTTACCTTGTTCTTTTCCTGGTTTCTCATACCCTCTTTCTTTTCTCTCCCTCTTCAAGATCATGGCCGGAGGGACTGCAGATGTTCGGAAGCTCTTTATCTTCACTACTACCCAGAATTACTTCGGATTGATGTCGGAAGCCTGGGACCAGCCACTGCTGTATAACTGTCTTGAAATCAACAACTTCTTGGATGATGGGAATCAGATGCTGCTCAAAGTGCAGCGATCCGACCACGGACTCTTCTTTTCCAACACGGTAGGGTTCCTTGTATCCCTGCCTGAACTACCTTTCTCTCCCCAGGCCCGACGAGAGAGCTAGCCGACCTGATCCTCCTCGGGAGTCTGACTGTCTTCACCTCCCTTGTGTTGTCTTTGCCGCTTTTGCGTGTTTTCCAAGCTTGCGTCCCACCTGACTTGAGTTTGTTTGCACATTTAAATGTCTTATCTTTTGGTAAGATAGGGTAACAAAGTTGCACAGGTTGGCCTTGAATTCCTGTTCCCAAGCTATTCTGCCTCATTCTGCTGAGCATCTGGGACTACAGGTGTGCCACAGGCCCAATTCTTCTAGTTTTTTAAAGAAGACTAGAAGTGATCTATTAAACTAAAGGAAAACATTTAATTTTTCTCTCACCTCTTTATAACTTTTCTCTTTTGAAGCAAAGTCTGGTTTATCTTTTTGGGTTATGCAATGATTTTAGTACTGCTGAAAGAAAAATTAGGAATTCAAGTCTTCAGGAAATGGTTTAATATATTACAAAATAAAGTTTAAGTTCATTTTTGATGTGCAACATGTGATTTATTGATTTTCTTATTGTTCTGCTCCCTCTACTGGCAGGATTGTTTTAAAATGTTGTATTTTCTATCAAGACTCAAAGTATAGGTTATCTTCAAAGTAACCACAGAAAAAAATTGTGTAACATGTTAAAAGAGTCTAAGGAAACAGATGAAAGTTAACATATTATAGACATTTTCAATTTCTTCTATTCACTCATGTCTTAAGGACTAGCAGAGTATTGGCACACTCAGTGGAGTTTTTTGTATGGTGATTTTATCTTCATCCCATTCATTATGAATTTTTTTTGGCTTAATTCAGTTCTGCTCATAAGTATTTACTTTGAACTCAATAAAATGCAAGATACTGCCAGATCTGGTGAGTTTACAAAGATATAAAAGGATAGAATATTATAACTAGTATTTATTTTCACTTTATCATGGATTGTTCTAGTACTCTATGTGCTTTAGTGCACTTTAATATCCATAACACTATGAGGCAGAAACTATTTGTGCTCCAATTTTATGGCTAAGGAAAGCACAGCATATATTTTACATCCTAAGTGATATGTATTCAAGTTCTCTAATGGTATAATTCAGAATAGGGCCCCCCGCTTCTGCCTCCTAGGGTTCACTCCACTGATTTAGGTTGACACTCAACAAATTACATCTCACACTATTGTATATGTCACTTAAAGTTCAGGTAGAATACAGTGGGAATATGGGAAAAGTCAGCATAATTTAATGAATTAGTCAACATACATTTATTAAGTACACACTATGTGTCTGAAACTGTCTTGAGTGCTAGCAATAAAGTCATGAATACATTAGGAACTGCATCTTCAAGAGAAACAATAAAAGGAACAAAGATAGGCTAAACACAAAGGTGTAATGTAATATAATTTTTAGTACTGATAAGTGATGTTGAGAAAAAAACATTATATCAGTGATGGGGATAGGGATAGAGAACTGCATTAAAGTAAGAAGGAATACCACTCTGAATTAGTAGCTTTTGGAGTGGTATTTGGATTTGTATGCTGAGATACGATCAGGGTGAGGAGTGTGGAAAGCAAGACACTGGAAGTACCTAACTCTTCAGTTGGGGCTCAGTTTAATTTCAAGGCAGGAAGAAGGACCTGTGGTAACTGCTACAGTTTTATGTATAAAGGGCAGGGTGGAATGTTCGGTGAGAAAGGCACATGCTAACCACATAGGACCTTGGTTATCATTTAGGTTGAAATAGGAAGCCAATCGTAATCTTTTTTTTTTTTTTTTTTTGCTTTTTGAGACAGGGTCTCGCTTTGTAGTTCAGGCTGGCCCTGAGCTCACTATGGTGCCCAGGCAAGACGCCGCGAACTCAGCAGTCCTCCTGTCTCTGCCTCCCGAGTGCTGGGATGACAGGCGTAAGCCACCACGCCCGGCATTGTGGTATGCGGTGTTGATTGTTGGTGGGCGTGTCTCCACGCCCAGCATTATATGTGGTTACCCGGGATCGAACTCAGTTTCTTGCGCTTGCGAGGCAGGCGCCGGAACCACTGAGCTAACCCTCCGGCCCGCCAATCGTAATCTTAATCAAAATGAAGAGATGATCTGTTTTATACTTTAGGACCAGACACAGCAAACTTTCCCTAATGGACAAGATAATATTTTAGGCTTTGCAGGCTAGCGGATTTTATGGCAACTACAGTTTTGTCATTGTAGTGTAGTGCAGTCTTATAATAAATTATGTAGTAAGTCATGTAAATTAATAAATCTGGTTGTGTGCTCAAATACAACTTTATGGATATTGATATTTGAATTTCATATAATTTTCATGTTCCATAAGATATATCAATACAGAGTAGATTATAAAATTCATTGCAATGGCTCAAATTGTAATAATTAGGTAGGAAAGTGGATTTATTGTAAGACAGTTTTATTAGATAAAATAATTCAGTCATAGAAGGTTAAATATCACATGGTTTCTCTAACAGGAAAGAACCAATGTATAAAGAGTAAATTAAAATTGCTATGTTGGGCCAGAGATTTAGCTCAGTGGTTCCGGCGCCTGCCTCACAAGTGCAAGGTCCTGAGTTCGATTCTGGTAACCACATACGATGCTGGATGTGGTGACTCACGCCCATCAGCAATCAATACCACATATCACAGTGTCGGGCATGGTGGCTCACGCCTGTAATCCCAGCACTCAGGAGGCAGAGACAGGATTGCTGAGTTCGAGGCTTGCTTGGGCTACACAGTGAGCTCAGGGCCAGCCTGAACTACAAAGCGAGACCCTGTCTCAAAAAAAAAATTGCTTTGTTAAGAAAAAGACACTGTACAGATGCAAAAGGGATCTGAGGAAAGGGTGGCCAAAGGAAGTGCAAAATGGCAAAGATGTGATATGTATATGTATCAAACCCATAATGTGAATATAATCACTGTGTATCACAGACATACTGATAAAAATTGAAATAATTAGGATAAAAGAAAAACTAGCATGAAACTCATCTAAGAAGTATCAAATGCAGTAACCTTAATTGAATACTTTTTAGTTTATAAGACTTGTCTTTCTAGAAGAAAAAATCAGAATAACTGAAAATGTAATATATAATGTAAAAATTTTGTTTGAGTAGTATATTTTTTGACTAATCTAATTACTATGACTTGACCTATTTTAAACAAGATTACTTTAATAATCTATGTGACAATGTAATAAAATTTTTATGCTCCAACTCTATAGAAAAACTTTTGGTTAAAGTAAAGTAATTTTTGAAGATAGACAAGTTAGGTTCACTTTGGAGTTTGGAACATATATGGGTAATATATAATATACATATTATATATAACAGTGTATGTATATGAAATTTTATTTTTCAAATGCCTTTTCCAGGTGACAGGTTGACTAACATCTTTGTTAGAGACTTGCTTGGGATAGTAGAGAAGTGCTCCTCTCATCCCTGCACCCTGAGGCATCCACCCTGGGTATTTAGGATTACTGAATCAGGCTGGAGTGGAATAGTTAGCAGTATATGTCAATGATATGTGGTATTTTATGCTAAAAAAGGTCACTTTTTAAAAATAACTTTATGATATAATCGCATATGAGTGGGGATACATTTTTAAGCCCAGGTATTCTTAAAGAGCACAGAGATATATTGGCTTTACTGTATTTATTTTTAAAGTAACCATTTTCCTGGGAGGTATAATTACAGTGATACAACATTTTAGAGCCACATTTTAAAATATTAAATTTTATGAAAATAACATTTAAAAATCATTTATCGCTTTAGATTGATTTTGGTGATACAAAAGATAAAGTACTGGTGTTTTTCAAGCTGCGACCTGAAGTAATTACTGATGAGAATCTACATAATAACATTCTTGTTTCATCAATGTTAGAGTCACCTATTAATTCCCTTTATCAAGCAGTACGACAAGTATTTGCACCAGTGTTGCTAAAGGTAAGAAACTGTGTATTTACTGATTCATATTTAATAGGTTATTTGAATAAATATTTACACAAACACATATATTATTTAATTTATTATTAATGTCATTAGTATTTTATTCAAGTATCATTTTTTGTTGTTGTTATTAGATATTGAAACCAGGACCTTCACAGAACACTATAATCCTATACCTTTTTGTTTTATTTTTTGAGATAGAATCTCTCTAAGTCACTAAGTTACCCTGGCTTAGTCATGTGTATGATCCTTCTGTTTCAGTTGCCCAGTAGCTGGGAAGGTAGGTATATGCTGGCATACCCAGAGAATGTTCTTTCTCTCTTCCTCTCCCTCCCTCCCTGCCTCCCTGCCTTCCTTCCTTCAACGCTGCAGATTGAGCCAGTCCTCATACAATATTTCTCAATTTCTAGTTTTTTTTTTTTTGCAGTACTGGGGATTGAACTTGGGCCCTGTGTGCCCAAGGTTGACGTGGTAAATCCCCAGCCACTCAATTTCTAGTTTTGAAATAAGCTTGATTGACAGAGTAGCTAGATAAAGGTATACAGTATGATTCACATCAGTGCTTCCAATGCTGTAGTAAATGGTCTTTATAAAGTTGTGACTGTACAGAGGACTTTTTATCCTCCTTGTGAAATGGAAATTGTGGGAGACTTAAAGGAAAGCAGGGGTATGTTGATTTAGTTCTTTAGTCACTATCTGTGAAAGTCAATTGATTGGTAATACTTTTTGATCAGAAGTTGCTCTTGCATGTTTTTTACTTAGGATCAGGAATGGAACAGAAATTTTGATCCCAAACTTCAGAATCTTTTGAGTGAACTAGAGGCTGGATTGGGTGTAGTTTTACGAAGATCAGATGCTAATTTATCAAAGCTGAAACTTAAGGAAGATGACACTAGAGGTATATAACAATATATAATGTTTTATGTTAATACATCACTGATCAAAATAGCTTTATGATACAATCATCTGTATCTTCACCAAAGATAGCATAAAATGATTATTTCATTAGTAAATTAATAAAGTAAATGTCTTTCTTCACAGAATTCTTTCTATGTGTCTGGAATTTCTCTGAGGAATAGCTTTTTTCTTTCTTTTTTTGAGGCAGGGTCTTGCTTTGTTGTTCAGATTGGCCCTGAGCTCACTATATGGCCCAGGCAAGCCTCAAATTGAACTCAGCAATTGTCTTGTTTCTTGCTCCTGAGTGCTGGGATTATAGGTGTGAGCTACCATGCCTGGCACTGTGGTATATGATACTGATTGCTAGTGGATGTGAGTCACCAGGCCTGGAATTGTTGTATGTGGTTACTGGGGATAGAACCAGGGACCTTATGCTTGCTTAGGGAGGTGCTGGAACCACTGAGCTAAATCTCTGGCCCAGCAATAGCTTTTTTTTTTTTTTTTAAATGAATAGATTTACATAGACTTGGAGAAGAGAAAAACGTATTTTTTTAAAAAATGTATAATTTCTAGAAATAGAAAATATAGTTGATTTTCATTGTTCTCAGTAGTTAGTTCCTGTAAAGTCAGTGAGAATACTGAATTGGTGAGCACTGAGCCATTGCTTTTACAGGAGTACAGGGTAAGGTTCCTTCAAGCTTCTGGCTATAACAGTTTGTCAAATGATAATATATAACCTTGTTTTATGCTTGTTTATATTTAAAGGCTTCATTAATTTATATCATTGATTATTGTCTTCACGGCCTTGTGCATTGCAATATGAAACTTTTATAACATGGTATTTTCTTTGTTAAGGAGCAACTCAGTTTTCTTATGCTTAGAAATCTTGGATAGCATTACATTTGGATTACATATTGGATTAGTACTGCAGTTGAGTGTCATTTTAAACAATGAAATCAACCAAAAGTTTAAAAAGTTTATAAATATGCTACAAAACAAACATAGGAAATAATGTCTAGTGCTACTTTGACATTGGCTAGGAATGTGTATATCAGGCAACTCAAGTTTTTTGCTGCTATAATATACAATATGAGAATAATAAGTACAGACTAATTGTATACATTGGAAAGATGGTAGGCTGTTGCTGCTATGTTAAAATGGATTTTCTGTAGCTGTCTATAATTCTTTTTGTTGTTATAGGGGAATTTTTATTCATATGAAAAATAGATGTGAAATGTATAACACAAATAATTATTTTAAAATGTTGGTTGTAGTTAAAAATAGATGATGTGCTTAAAGCTCCTAGACTCAATAAGAATAGTGTGTTTAGGGCTGGAGGGTTAGCTCAGTGGTTCCGGCGCCTGCCTCGCAAGCACAAGGTCCTGAATTCGATCCCTGGTAACCACATATAGTGCTGGGCGTGGAGATTCACGCCCACCAGCAATCAATACCACATACCACAATGCCGGGTGTGGTGGCTTACACCTGTAATCCCAGCACTTGGGAGGCAGAGACAGGAGGATTGCTGAGTTTGAAGCTTGCCTGAACTACATAGTGAGCTCAGAGCCAGCCTGAACTACAAATCGAGACCCTGTCTCAAAAAAAAAAAAAAAGAATTAGTGTGTTTATTTCCAGTATATTATTAGGAAAATAGAAATTATCCAGTTTATTGAGAAATTTATAAGAAAACTTAAAAATAAAACTGATTTGTTTATATTTAGAAAATTAAACTATTGATGCAATTGTTATTATTTGTGTTTAGATGGGATTCTAGAGCATAAATAGTATTGGAATTAGATTTAGGAAAACATGGCGTTGGAGAAGCAAACTCAGACATAAGAAGCAGAATGACTGTCCAGATAGGAGTGGGTTACAAAAGCATGTGGGAATCATACCGAATGACAAACTCAACAAATATGATATGCTCAAAAACATGAAAAGCCCCAGAACTTTGATGTGGTGGCACACATCTGTAATCCCAGCACTCAGGAGGTTGAGACAGGAAAATTGCTGAAAGTTCATGTTCAGCCAGTACTACATAGTGAGTCGAAGGTTGGCCTGAACTACATAGTAAGGCCCTGTCTCAAAAACAAAACAAAACCGAACAACAACAACAACAAAAACAGAAAACAAACAAAAACCCCCAAATATAATGTGAAGTATAAGTTTAGGGCTGTGTTTCTATTGAATTTAAGAGATCACTGTTGTTAGATTGCTGTTGTAAAGTCATTTTTATGTACTTCTTCAAGAGCATAAGAAATATTCATGAATGTTGAAAATTATCAAGTTAAAATTATCAAGTGAACCAAATAACTTTCTACCTTTTTCATTTTCTATTGACAATTTTTTAAAAAAAATTTTCACTTTTACAGGTATTCTTACACCAAGTGATGAATTCCAGTTTTGGATAGAACAAGCTCATCGTGGAAATAAACAGATTTCTAAAGAAAGAGCCAGTTATTTTAAAGAATTATTTGAAACAATTGCAAGAGTATGTGATTTGTACATAGTTATATATCAAACTTCTTATAAAAGCACTGTAGGATTCAGGTTACACTGAATTTTTCTTGTTTTAAAATCTCCTTGATGATGACTGAGAAAAAAATGTATACTTCATCTGTAGGCAAGCTTACTTGGGTTATGTGTTTAGAATGAGCAAAATTCAGAAATCCAAAATGTTTAACAAATTTCTTATCTTTAGGAAGTATTTTTCTCAAAACCAAAATTACTTATTTTGCAGATTGGTATAGAAAAATAGAAACAATACTACAGTTTATTCATGTAGCAAGAATATATTATTTTGAAAGAATGCTCACTTTTTCAAATCAACATTCTGAAATATGAAATCTCAACTTGTTGCTTATTTGCTTAGTTTTGATGTATCTCCAGAGAGATTATTTTAAGTAAAATTATAAAAAAATCTTTTCAAAACAAATGTATAGTAATTTTCTACTTGTTTCCACTATTTCAATAAAAATTTAATATTGCATTTAAAATGATTTTTTGGTAACAGTGATAAAATATACAATAATAAGGCTGTTCTAAGTTTGTATTCTTGTTAACCACATAGCATTATGCAACACAATAAATAAAGGAATGTGAACTACAGTGAGTAATGTATATGTGGATTTAGGCACACTTCTACTGGAGAATGAGTAAATGAGTCTGAATTTAAAGAAAATTAGGGCGGGGCTGTGAATAAATGAATACTTTTTAAATAATTTTTTTCTTCTGACTTTCATGAGGTTTGTATTTATAGAAGATATCTGGTAGAAAAAGAAAATAGGCAAGTACTAGAGTTGTAGCAATTGATAATCTGAGACCATTTTAACTACATTACTCAAGGTATGGATATAATTATGTTAAAAATGAATATGTTTTTATTTTAGGAGTTTTATAGCTTGGACACCCTGTCCTTATTGGAAGTTGTTGATTTGGTGGAAACTACTCGGGATGTTGTAGATGATGTGTGGAGACAAACAGAACATGATCATTACCCGGAGTCACGGATGCTACACCTCTTAGATATCATAGGTATTTATAGACATAAAGTGTTAGAATTTTGGATGCCTGTCTTAATAATATTTTTTCCCCTTTGTCTTTTATGTTCTTACTTAAAATTCTCCTTACTGTAATAATTGATTTATATGATATTTGCATATAGTTGGTTAAGTTAAATCATATGAAAGTTTTTGAGCATTAATCAAACAATTTATATAATTTTTAGGATGTGTGTATATATAAATTTGTATTTTATTTTCAAAAAAACTGAAAAATTACTAAAATATATTCATTTAGCCATTAGTATTAAATTTTTGATCCAGGAAATATCCTTTTAAAAAGTCTTAAGGAATATCAGATAAGTACATAAAAGATTACATACAGAGATATTTATTATAGCATGTTTGTAATATAAGTAGAGAGACAGATGGGATTTGGGAATTACTTATATGATGTTATTGCCATATGGCAGGCTCTGCAGCCTTGAAAATTGTATATATACTTTTACCTGTGGAAGATATACACCATATATTGAAAGATGCAAAGCGCAACTTTGTGTATGAGAGTGTGTGTGTTTGTGTTTTAAAAATATGTATTGATAGTGTCGTGTGAGAATGTGCATACAATATTTCATACAGTCTTAATTTACTAATTTGTACTTTCATTTTATTAGTATGCATTTTATGTCTGTAGAAAACATTTCCACTAAAATCTTTGGTTTATGTTTATTAGGAGGATCATTTGGAAGGTTTGTTCAGAAGAAACTGGGAACTTTGAACCTATGGGAAGATCCTTATTATCTCGTGAAAGAAAATCTGAAAGCTGGCATTTCAATTTGTGAACAGTGGGTGACAGTCTGTCATCATCTAACCGGTCAGGTGTGGCAGCGCTTTGTTCCTCATCCATGGAAAAATGAAAAGTATTTCCCCGAAATGCTTGACAAACTTGGCAAACGTCTTGAAGAGGTAACAGTACAATTAATTGTACCTTTGTTTCCAAGTGTGAAGTAGATTTTCACTTGTTCATAATTACCTCTCACTACATATCTGATATGAATAATGTACAATTTTGGGAGAGAACAGGAGTTAACATTCGTGTGACATAATTTGTGACTTTCATCTGGCATGGTAGTAGGTGCTTGTTGGATTCTAGGTACTACCTTCCTTTTCTTAATCTTTGTTGTGTAACTGGTAAACATGTTAGTGGTGAAATTCTCTTTTATTCTTTGTTGTAAAAATGATAATCCAGGGCCTGAGATTTATCTCAGTGGTTCTAGCACCTGCCTAGCAAGTGCAAGGTCCCTGGTTCAGTTCTGGTAACCACATACAATATTACTGGACATGGTGACTCATGCCTACCAGCAATCAGTACGACATATCACAGAGCCGGATGTGGTGGCTCATACCTGTAATCCCAGCACTCGAGAAGCAGAGGCAGGAGGATTGCTGTGAGTTTGAGGTTTGCTTAAGCTACATTGTGACCTCAGGGCCAGCCTGAACTACAAGGTGAGACCCTGTCTCAAAAAAAAAGATAATCCATCCACTTTTCTATGAATGGAAGCTCTGAGACATTCTCCTGGCTATTAAAATTGTTTTTGTCTGACTTCTTTTTAATGAGTAACAAGTGGAACTATTTGAAACATTAATTTATGTAATTTATTAGTTTCAATACATAATTTACATAGTTTCTTTTCTTTTCTTTTTTCAGTTTTTCAGACAGAGTTCAGGCTGTAGTTCAGGCTGGCCCTGAACTCACAGTGTAGCCCAGACTAGCCTTGAACTCACAGCAGTTCTCTTGGCTCTGCCTCCTGAGTGCTGGGATTACAGGTTTGAGCCACCACAACCAGCACTGTGGTAGATGCTACCAGAGATTGAACTCAGAACCTTGCATTTGCCAAGCAAATGCCAGAACTACTGAGCTAAATCCCCTGCCCTATATATTCAGTTACAAGGAAGAGACAAACTGAGATTATTTGAAGTTTGTAGAACTTACTTTATCTGCCTTGTCCCTTGCTTAGGGGAGCTAAAGATGCTTGTTTGTTTTTAAAAATTTTTTTTTTTTTTCTTTTTGGAGACAGGGTCTCGCTTTGTAGTTCAGGCTGGCCCTGAGCTCACTATGGTGCCCAGGCAAGCCGCCGCGAACTCAGCAATCCTCCTGTTCCTACCTCCCGAGTGCTGGGATTACAGGCGTGAGCCACCACGTCCGGCATTGTGGTATGCGGTGTTGATTGTTGGTGGGCGTGTCTCCACGCCCAGCATTATATGTGGTTACCGGGGATCAAACTCAGGTCCTTGCGCTCACGAGGCACGAGGCAGGCGCCGGAACCACTGAGCTAACCCTCCGGCCCTTAAAAATATT
>PVIC010006693.1:0-53385 GCA_004025085.1 Thryonomys swinderianus
TGAAATGACCTCTTAACTGGTTAGTCTCTCCCATTAACTTTCCTTCTAATGAATGGACTCTATCACTTATTGTGTATTTAATTTTGGTAAAAAGCTTATACTTATTCATGTTCCTGAGCCAAACTCCAAATATCTCTTCACATGATAAAATAAAACCTAAACCAGCCATTTAGCAAACATCAATTACCTCAATGATTTTTCCAAAACTATCTCCTAGACCTTCTCCAATTTAAATCCTTAATTCTACTACTTGCTGTAAGATTTGCTTTTCTTGTCATAATACCTTTGTATGCTGTTAACATTGTTTATAATGTCCTCCTTTCAATGAATTTATTTATGCTAAAATGCTACTCATTTTCCACTCTATTTTCATGAAGACTTTCATAATATACAGCTAAGCAATATTACCCATTCTTCTCCCCAAACTTTCATCATGCTTAATTAACTTTTGACAAATGACTTTAGGATGTTTTAAGTTCCTGACTAAACTTTACTGTTCTCAAGGTTATGAGTGGTTCTTACCAAATGTACGAAGCTGCAACTCACTTACTTAAGTGCGCCGAGTAAGACAGGCCATTGGTATTCTGAACAAGTGAGCGTTTGACAGACTCAGATACCAAATTCTATAGGAGCCACACAGTGCGCCTGAGGTCACACAGCTGTGAAGAGAGCATCTCTGTTCCAAGTCTCCTAACTTGTCCCTCAAGCCTTTGTCTTACTCCAGCTGCCTCAGGTTGACCCGTGGGATCTCCACACATCCCATGGGTCTCTTTACTTCTCAACCAATGAAAACAGACTTTGGTGGAAAACACAAATCCATGTTCCCTGTCTGATTCACATCATGGTGTTTTCTGCCCTCTAGGATCTCAGTTCTACTGAAAACAACACCACGGAGATGTTTTCCTTGGACGCCAACATGCCTCTCAGCTGAACTCCTCCTAACCCCTTGGCTCTTGGACCTTGGGCTGCGAGTCACTTGTGCTTCCCAGTGGCCTCACAAGTACTTTCTGGTTTCAACCCGGTTGGAAATATTGAGACAAGAGTCTCTCTCAGAGTGTACTGTTTGATCACTTTTACTTTTTTGAGTTGGAGGGAAGCAAAACAAATAAACAACAGTTAATCAAGCTTTTGATCCTCCTCAGAAGTTTGAACTTGGTTCCAGTTTGAGGCAAAAATTTAGGTCAGCTCTCATTTTATTTATTTGTTTCAAATTTTTCAAGGGAGTCCTTCACCTAGAACGCCCTAGGGCACAAACAGTACTATACAGACCCAAGCACACGTACTCACATACAATTACCATGTTATTTTCAAATTCATCCATATCTCCACAAAAGCGCTGCAATCCCTAAACAGATAAAAATAGTAATAACAGTAACAAAACAACTCCAAAACCAACAACATTTTATCAGCTCATCTTTCAGGAGTGCTCACCCCATTTGCTTTTGGAGTATGGTTTGAATGGTGATATTAAGATTTTCTTCTATCCCAATATATCCCTAAACTCATCGTACTCCCCCATGGGAGATTTATTTTGGGGGATGGGAACATTAATTTCCAAGTCCTCTAATGTCATAGGAGGGGTGTCATTATGGAAATGAATATCATTAAACCACACTATTTCACTGTGACTTAATTTTAGGAGTCACTGTTAAGATAAAGTTAGAGGTTTGCTCTCCATACTCCAAACTCTTGTACAACTCAGCTTGTTCCATGTTTACTCACTGCTGCTTACTTATTAGGAAAGCCAACATTGGAACTGCTTAGAATTTGTTTCACAATTTTAATTTTAGTTCAAAGTTCACTGACTCCTTAAGTATATGGATGGAAAGACTATGATGTGCCAAGTTCTGTCCACTGCATTGATTATACACCTTTTTGGTGATTATATATAGGCAGGATCAGGGTGAGGGCAATATGTGGTGTACTCTTTTGGCTCAACCAATAGAATTCTGTCAGCTTCTTGAGGGCAAAGCCTGTGCAATATGCATTTTAACAGTTTACAAAGAGTTATGGAGTACCTTTATTTCTTATGAATACTCTAGTTGGCCCACAGTCAAAGCAGAGTAGGGTAATATTTTGGAATTGTTTTAGAACCAGTGTAACACACAGAAGAGACTAAACATTAATATTTAGATTTATTCTGAGCTACATTTCAATATAAATTAGAGTGAAATCAAAAGTAGTTGCATATATTATCATGAACACAGGAGGGATAATAACCAATGGCATAATCCTGAGAAGAAATGCTTGCAGAAACAGATAATGGAGGGATGGGAAAGATCACATCTAGTTTCTCATAAAAAGGATCAAAGTTAATGTATTAAGAATGTAATAAAAGTTATATTTGGGAGCCAGGAGGAGGTAAATTATGACCCAAAGACCAGTCTTTTCTTCATGGGGTTAACTGAAAATTCCTGGGTCCATTTCTCCCTAAGGTCATTGACATCTGCCTGGAAGAAAATGTGGCCTAAAATTATACAGAAGAAAGACTCTGAAGGTTGTGTAGAAGGGTCTGAGCCTTCAGCTGACCCTGTATTTGATGACACTGTCACTATAACAAAGTCCACAGACTTGCAGGGAGAGAGTAGTGATGCTGACCAACAACCAGAGTGACAGCTGAGGAACGTTCTGAAGACGAGAGGGAATATCAACAATCAGTTCAGCAAAATTCTTTTGAAATAAAGGAAATCCAATTCAAGCTGTTCTTGTGTGAGCCTGGTCATAACTTCAGGGTCCACTGTATTTAAATCTCTTAAAACACTAAACTAAAAATACCACTTCAAAGCCTTGCTCCCCGAGGTTTATAAGTATAAATGTAGTTAATCTGTTGGAGTATCTAGGAAATAATATCTTTAAAAAGTGTCCCAGGTAATTGTGATACATAGCCTGGGTTAGAAAACTCTCCTCATTCCTTTTAGTATAGAAAAGGAAATTAAAACCCAACGATACCAATGACTTGGTCCTCAGGGCATAATTTATGGTGGAAGAGGGAAGGAAACTCTTTTCATTAGCAGAATCTGGAAAGACCACAGACAAGACCTCCTGAAACACAAGGGATCTCTGGTACTGCAAATTCTTTTTCAAAATGCTATGGCAAAATTACACATCAGTACGTCTGCACACTTATTAGCACAGTCAGAATTCACAACACCGAATGCTGGCAAGGAAGTAGAGCCAATAGACTATTGTTCATTGCTCTTGGGATTGAAAACAAGTGCAGTCTCTTTGGAAAACAGGTGGACAGTTCCCTAGAAAATTAAATAAAGTCTTATTTTATAATTCACCAATTACACTCCTTAAACATAACAATGACTTGAAATTTTATGTTCACAGAGAAACTGTTGTATGAATATTTATAGCAGCTCTATTCATAACTTCTCCAACTTAGAAATACCCAAAGATGTCCTTCAAGAGGTGAGACAGAAAGTAAACTAGTATCTTGTGACAATGGAGCATTATTCCATAAAGAGGTAAAATCATGAACATAACCTATGAAGAGGAAAAAAATATACAAGAAGCTTTCATGCTTAAGTTTAAAAAAGCTGAAAAGCTTATATATTGCATCATTTCAACTCTATGATATTCTAAAAAAGGAAAAATTATGGACATAGTGAAAAACAAACAGTAGTTGCCAGAGACTAAGCAGAAGAAGAAGTGAATAAGGGAAGCACAGAAGAATTCTGGAGGAGTAACACTTCTGTATGCAGCAGTACAGTGATGGTTACAGGTCAGCATATATTTGTCAAAACCAGGAGAATATACAAGGTCAAGAGTAAACTCTAATGTAAACCATGGCCTCTGGCCATGATATGTCCTCAGAGGGTCACTAATTGTCACAAATGTACCAGTTTGGTATGAAATGTTGACAATGTGTTAGTTGAGGCTTACTACAGGAAACAAAAGTATGATAGATATGGTGCCACTACTACTGATCAGTATAAAACATGTGTAATTATACAAGGGATTTATTAGGTAGGCTTCCTGCAGGGGTGTGGTCTTTATGGCTACCAGTGAAGTCAGAGTGGAAGAATTCAAAATGTTTGTCTGCACAGAAGGCTAAAGAATTCAGTAGTAGTTGAAGGTTGAAAGCCTAGAAACTCACTGCCAAGTCTTCAGTATAAGTCTGTGTCTGAAAGCCAAAGTCTGAGCTAGATACCTGAGGGTCTTGAAACCAGCACTGAAAGATAATTGTGAAGACTAGAAGTAAGAGAAAAGGCCAATTGCCTGCCTTTTAAAATTCTCTCCAGGCCAAAGCCTGTCAATCTTTGCCATCCACCTAAGCGGTGGGTTTTTCCTCAATTTGTGGCCTGTCAGTCCCCCACAGACATAACCAGAGCTTCACTAAACTGCTAGGTTGTTCTTATTCATATCAAATTGGAATATTACAACTAGCAATCACAGTCAGTATGAGAAGCTTTACATGCACAGGGCAGAGAATATATAAAAAATATCAATACTGTCTTCTCATTTTTGTTGTGAACCTTAAACTGTTGTAAGTAATAAAGTCTATGGACAGACATGGTAATGAGGGATCCTAGTCCCAAGAGGAGCAGCTTGTGGCTTGTTCCCAGATGCACAAGAGCAGGAAACATTCACTTACCGTGTGCTGCCCTGCCTCTCCGAGCTCCTCATTTCCCTCTCCAAGGTTGGAAATTTGAAGGCCCACAAGTGGTTGGGAATGTGAACGCTATGACCCTTTCCTCATCCATCAGGAGAAGAGATTGGGAAATCATTGATAATAAATGAATCAAGAGAACAGTTTTGTTTTTAAAAAGAAAAACACAAGTATCTCAACATATAAATCAACATTAGGATCGCTAGCAGTGGTTACTATGGCTGGTAAGGCTGAGTTTGTTACTTGTTTTCTAACAGGAAAAAGTGGGAAAAAGTAGAAAAGGGGAGATAGAATAGAAAGTCTATAATGAAAAAAAAAAAAGCAGCTCTAAACCTTTAATCCTTTCAGTGCCAAATAGTTGTTTAAAGCCATTGGGGAACCAACTTGTTCCATGTCTCCAAGCCAATCCCTGCATAGATTGCTCTGTGGACAGCCTGTAGCTGTCATTTATGAATCATTTATTTCCTTCTCAAGTCATACAGACACAAAACAGTATAAAACTATGTAAAACTTGCGTTGGTATTTGGTCTTCCTCCAATGGGAAAATAAGTGATTGCAGGAAAGAGAGAAGGAGGGAATGAAGGAAGAAGGGAAAAAAGAGGAAAGGAAGAAAGAGAGGGAGGAAGGCAGGTAGGGAGGCAGAAAAGGGAAACTAAGTCATATTATTTCAAAGTATTGACATTTAATCTTTAATGCAATTCTGGAAACTGAAAAAGAGGATCAATAAATGAGAAATCTAATAAATCATGATGATTGAATAACCTGAAACCCACCTCTTTTGATGGTGGTATTTTAGGGCAATCAAAGGAAGCTTCATCATTGATCTGGATCTTCAGAGCCATTCACACGATAGCTCCATGCAGGCTCCAGGGAGGGCCAAGATGGGCCACTGATTGTGAAACTGCTTTTCCTTCTTCAAAAAAAAAAGCCCTCAAAAGTAAAATATTTAATTAAAACTTATTTCATACTATTCTTTCATGTGTTTTTTATGTTTTCCCTTTTGTAAAAGGGCATTTGCTTCATTTAATTTTAATTACATGACATTTAAGACAGTAAAATACATATTATGTATATTATTAAGTATAATAAAATAATAGGCTTTTTGTTTGCTTCAAGGATCGTAATGTGCAGCTCATAAATAGTGCCCATAGGATCAAAGACTTTGACTCCAGGTCTTATCTCAACTTTTAAATTTTTAAATTTTCCTTTAGGAAATTCAATTAAATTTTGGGATTTTCTGCAATAGCATATCAATGTCTCTTTCTTCATTGGAGATATTTATATGGTCCTTGGACGTAAAATGATGAAAAAATGACATAAGCTATTTCTCTTAACCTATGTCTTTTTCTTTAACCATAATAGCATGAATAATTTTTCCAAAATAGATATCTACGCTAAGAAGCAGTCACGTCAAGGACAGAAATTTTGTTGGCAATTCAATCTTCAGATTCTGAAAGACCCACTTCTATTTCCTTGGAAGATCATAGAGACTAACACTGGCCTATAACAGAGATTTAGGAACAGTGCTGCCTGTGATCATGACCTCACAATATTCCACCAGATGGAGCCAGAGATTGAGGAGATGATAGTAACTGGAGGAGGAAGAGAGACCACCACCCATCCCAAGAGAGTTCCATTTGGACTCAAAAACAACTTAGCATTTGTGGTGGATTTATGCTCACGCAACAGACTGCTTTCTGGTCACAGCTAGTGCATAGTATATTTTTCCAGATGTAGCAGTACATAAGTGAAGTGATACAACATAAAGACACATTGGGAAAGTCATTTATAAAAGTAAAGTAGTGTACAGGTAAGTTACTTACGTTATTATAAAACTTCAGATGATTTCACTTAGTGTTACTATTTCTAAAAACAACAAGCTTAGAAGTCATCCAACCATCACTTGTTGGACTTGGAGCAATAAATTGTGAAGATTCAGAGAAGAAAGATAGAACTCTTATTTCTATAGAACTCAAATTTCATTTAGGTTTATAGAATGTGTCTGTGTAACCTAAATAATTCAAGGCATGGCAACGGCTTGGCTTGATTTTGGGGTTCATTTATAGAAAGATAGGGTGCTCAACAAGTGTGATTTAAAAGTAGTTGTCCTCTCAGTTACTGATAGCAATGCTTCTGAAAGAAAAAAAAAAACTAGCTCAGCTTTTTCTCAACTTGTCATATTCCTTGGAAGCTCTGTTGCTGTTTTACTCAATATTTCTCAAGTCTGTCTTTGAACAGAGTCTTTGCTGTCTTTGCTGTTGTGAATCCAGAGAGGATAAGTGTGTGGTGCTCACATTGGGCCAGGCTGACCATTAATGTAATGGAACCGGAACCCACTCTATAATTCCTTTAGAAAGAAGCCCAGAAAGTCCTCATAAAAGTCTCTTTTCTCTATTTCTTTCACCCTATCCTCCTAGAGGCATTTAGTAGAAGAATTTCTAGGTTGAAGTTATCACTTTAAGGATTTCTTGAAAGTTTGGATTTTTAAAAAAGAGCTGTCATCAAAACTGTTCTAATTAGTAGTCTGTTTTTATTATGTTACTCTTACTTCAATGTCAGAATAAGAAATGGCTAACTATTTGTGAGATATTTATTATAGGCATAAGGATGTTGAGAATTCCCACATGGAAGTGGTCCTTTGAAAACATTGTTGAAATAAGCAACCAGCAGAGACTTCCTGTAGTGATGTTAAAGTTCTGGGGTGGCTTGGTAATGCAATTTCAGGATCATAGAGCCACTGTATTTTATTGACTTCAGTTCTAGGGTAGAGGATTTTTAGGATTTTCATCAGGTTTTTTTTAATGTCCAGTGAAGAATCAGATCTTGCAGATGGCTCATAGAATTGCCCCAGATCTGAATGTAGTTCAAATAACTTAGACTTAAAATGTGAAGACTATATGGACACAGAATTCAGATATGAAAAAGAATCAAACATGACCACTTTGAACACTAATTTTGTCCATTGTGTTCAATGATTTGAATGACAAAGTATTGTTTTTGTAGGTAGTGTTTTAAGTGTCTTATACTTCTCCATATGGACAATTGGCCAAAGGACCCCAACAATTTTTTTTTTGAGACAGGGTCTCACTTTGTAGTTCAGGCTGGCTCTGAACTCACTATGTAGCCCAGGCAAGCCTGGAACTCAGCAATGCTCCTGTCTCTGCCTCCTGAGTGCTGGGATTACAGGCATGAGCCACCATGCCCGGCACTGATCCCAACAATTTCTGTTACCACTTTCTCATTACCATCTCTCCTTGTCCATAGGAAAGCATTTCAGTATCCAAAGGAAAATGTTTACCAAAAAGGAATTACTGATTATCCATTCACATTGCTTAAAATATGCTTATCAGTTGTGAATTAGAAATATTTTATAGTTTAGATGCATTTGATAGTTGAATGTCTGTACTGATCATTCTAGCTTTTGCTTGAATCATGTGAGTTACTTTGGCAAAATGACTGCCAGAATTATTTTTTTTTTAAGCCAAAATCTTCAGTCTTGCCCAACTATGGCGTTGGTCATTAGTACATGAGAACTTCAAGTATTCTGTAATTGAAAACCACACTTCCTGTTCTTCCTCACTGCCTCTATTTTTCTTTTTTCTACAGTGTAAATTTTAAAAATCTGAAATGGAAAATAGAAAAGAAAAAAATATCAATAAAAAACTAGGAGCACGGTGACAGAGAGAAATCTAGCTTTAGTCTTTGGCAGGTAAAGCCCAGTTTTTCCAGCACCATTTGTTAAAGAAGCTGTCTTTCCTCCACTGAGGATATTTGGCTCTTTTGTCAAAAAGAGATGGCTTAGTGTATCTGAATTTGTTTCTGGATCTTCTAATCTATTGCACTGATCCTTGGGTCTGTTACTTTGCCAGTACCATGCAGTTTTTATCAAAGTGGCTTTATAGTAAAGTTTCAAGTTGGGTATCATAATACACCCCACTGTATCCTTGTTGCTTAGAAATGCTTTTGCTATTCTAGGTCTTTTGTGATTCTAGAAGAATTTTTGGATAATTTTCTCTAGATCTGTGAAATATGCTATTGGGATTTTAATCAGGTTTATATTGCACCTATATAGTAGCTGTGGGAGTATAGCCATTTTGACAATGTTGGTTCTTCCTACCCAGGAACAAGGGATGTCTTTCCATTTTCTGTTAACTTCTTTTATCACCTTTTTCAGAATGTTGTAATCTCCAGTGTAGAGGTCTTTTCACCTCCTCTGTTAGATTGATTCCTAGATATTTCATTTTTTAATTGAATTATTTATTGGTGCAATTTATATACATCTCACAATCACATATAACATTGGAGAATTTGTATAGACATTTCATTTTATTGGATGCTATTGTGAAAGGGATTGACTCCCCAATTTCTCTCTCCATGAGTCTGTTTTTTGTGTAGACAAAGACTATTGATTTCTGAGCAATGACCTTGTATCCAGCTACACTACTAAATTTGGCAATTAAGTCTAGCAGTCTGGGGGTTGAGTTTTAAGATCCTCTATACAGAAAATCATATCATTGGTAAATAATGACAGTTTAACTCCTTCCTTATCTATCACTATTACTTCTATTTCTTTGTCTTGCCTAATTGCTCTGGCTAATGTTTCCAGCACTATATTGAACAAAAGTGGTGAGAGTGGACATCCTTGTCTTGTTCCTGATTTTAGTGAGAAAGGTTTCAGTTTTTGACCATTGGGGATAATGCTGTTTGTTTTTTCTCATAAATAGCTTTTATTTGTTTGAGATAAACTCCATCTATTCTGATTTTCTGTAGGGTTGTTTTGATCATGAATGGGTGTTGAATTTTGTCGAATGCTTTTTCTGCATCTATTGAGATAACCATATGGTTTTTGTTCTTGACTCTGTTAATATAGTGTATTACATTTATTAATTTATATACATTAAATCACCCTTGCAACCCTGAGATTAAAGCTAGACCAATCTCTGTCACTATGCACAAAACTAAAATCAAAGTGGGTTAGAGTCTTAAATGTAAAATCAGAAACACTAAACCTGCTGCAAAACAGGTTAGGTAAAACTGTCGGAGTCATTGGCTGAGGGAAAGAACAAAACCTCCATAGCATGGATCTAGCAGAAGAAATCAACAAATGGGATTTCTTTTTATAAAAAGCTTCTGCACAGCAAAGGAAACCACCAGCAGAGCGAAAAGACAACCAACATACTGGGAAAGAATTTTTACCAGCTGTCTTTCAAACAAAGGCCTACTATCTATAATATATAAAGAGCTTAAAAAAATTAGTTCCCCCAAATCTAAAGATCCACTTCAAAAATGGGCAGCTGAAGTGAACAGACACTTCTCAGATGAAGAAGTAAAAGCTGCCAAGAAGCATATGAAGAAATGCTGAACATCACTGGTCATTCAAGAGATACAGATGAAAACAACAGTATGATTTCATCTCACACTACAAAGAATGGCTGCCACCTCTAAATAAGCCAGTAACAAATGCTGGCAAGGCTGCAGAGAAAAAGGAACCCTTCTCCATTGTTGGTGGGAATGCAGTCTGGCACAACTTCTATGGAAGTCTGTGTGGAGATTCTTAAAAAACTAAGATTAGAGGCCCCATTTGATCCTGCTATTACCCTGCTAGGAAATATACAAAAGAATTAAAAGAATCATATCATAGTGACATATGTGCACCCATGTTCATAGCAACTCATTTTGTGATAACTCAATCTTGAAAACAACCCAAATGCCCATCAAGTGCAGACTGTATAATGAAGATGTGGTTTCAAAGGGAATTTGGTGTGGGTGTGTAATAAAGGGGAGGAATAAACATGATTCAGAAAAAATAAAAGAGCATGTATATAGGGGGTGAGAGGGGTGTGGGTAGGTAGGGATATGGGTAAAAGTGAGAATTGACCTGTGTCACATGCTAGTACAAATTCCCCAATGTTGTGTGTGATTGTGAGCTGTATATAAAATGTACCAATAAAGAATTCAATTTTAAAAGTGTTTTTTTCTATAAAATGGAGCATTACTCTGCCTTAAAGAATAATGTTTGTGTCATTTATACTCAAATGGATGTACCTTGAAGACATACTCATAAGTGAAATAAATAGGTCACAGATGTCTAAATATCATATCTGTTCTCTGATATGAGAAACTGAAGATGTTAATGAGTTCTAGAATGTATAATGGATATTGTGAAATAGAAAATCTTCAAAGGGAAATGTGGTGGAGGGGTAATGAGAGGTAAAGAAAAATGTGATGGTAATAAAAAGGGAAACAAGTCTTATATATATAGGAGCTGGGGCTTGTGGGGTGTTTAGGGGAATGGGAAAAATAAGAATTAAATTGTGAATTATACTGGTACAAATTCCCAATATTGAGTATGATCATGATGTGCATGCACAATGTACCAATAAAGATACAAATAAATTTTAAAAAGGAGCAGACAAAAAAAAAAAGCTTACAATCTACTTAAAGGCATGTAGGAAGAACAAGTTGCCAAAAGTGAATAAAATATTTCACCAGGGTCCCTCTTTTATTCCTTGTCTTTGCCACTGTCCATGGTCAGGTGAAACTTCCCCCTTCTTTGCAAGAAGTAGAACAGATATATTTTTCTTTTTGCATTACTCCTTTTACTGCAGTGCTGCCATGAGAGATGCCAACAGTCCAGTCTGTCAAAGAACTTCAGTTTTGTCACAGGTCAATGTGGCAAAACCATGTGCTTAATGGATTATTACTCTACCATAAAGAATGACAAGTTCTGGTGTACAAATGTGATGAGGGGAAGGAATAAATGTGATACAGAAAGAAAATAAAAGAGCATATGTAAAGGGGGTGAGGAGGTGGGGGTGGGTAGGGATATGGGTAAAAATGAGAATTAACTTTTGTCATATACTGGTACAAATTCCCCAATGTTATACGTGATTTTGAGATGTATATAAATTGTACCAATAAAGAATTCAATTAAAAAAAGAATAAGTTCATTAATTTATGTGCAAATAAACACACCTTGGGATACACTAATAAGTGAAATGAATAGATCACAGATATGTAAATACCATATCTTTTCTCTGGTATGAGAACCTGTAGGTGTAAATGAGTTCTAGGATGGATGATAGATTCTGTAAAATAGGAAATATTCAAAGGGAATGTGGTAGGGAAAAGTAATGAGGAGAAAGAATAAATACGATTTGGAAAGAAAAAGAAAGAACATGTATATTGGGGTAGGTAGGGATATAGGTAAAAATGAGAAATAACCCGTGTCATATACTGGTACAAATTCCCCAATGTTGAGCGAGATTGTGAGTTGTATATAAATGTACCAATAAAGAATTCAGTTTTAAAAAACTGAAAAAAAATACAAACACTTAGATTGAAATAATCATACTCTCAAACCTATAGGAAATTATTTACATAAGTTACTGCAGGCTAATAATTGGTTTATGTTCTAATTTATTTTTGCCCTCTTTTCCAGCTATTTGTTTCTCTATATAGAATCTGCATCTGCGGTTTTGTATACATACCCATATGTACATATGCACATATATATATATAGTTTTTAAATTCTCACTGAAACAAGTTGTCTTTTTTTCTGAAAGTTTTCTTTGGGTTTGTTCCTGATTTTCCAGAATTATGTAAATAAATTATTTCATAGTCAGCAATATGTTCGAAGAGTTACTACATTAAGTAAGCAAACGTCACATAAAACACACAAAAACAAAGTTGCTCACCCAGGTTCCTTTGAAACGTGTTTATTCTTGGGAACTTGCATACTGTTCAAACCTTATTACCTTTAAACTCCTTCCAAGCTCGAAGGGGTGGGAAGGAATTCCTGTGCCTGAAGCTAAACCACCCTGCATGGATCCACTCCTTCAACTTTACAGTGCCAGGTGGGGACAGAGCCTCGGGCAGGTGGAGGTGCGGCTGTCCGGGCGCAGAACCACTCCCGCCGCCCCCACCCCACCCCACCCCCCGCAGCCATTCCAGCTGGGGTCAGCTTTTCCATCTCTGAATCTAAGGGCTGTTGCTCACTTGAAAAAATGGCAAAACAAACAGAAGAACAAGACAAAATAAAACAAAAATTCCCTCTCGACTTGGTATAACTGAGGAAAAGGATGCTAATCTTCCTGTATGCCCTGAAAAAAGTGTTGGAAAATTATGCCGTTTGCCTCAATTCCACCTTCAAGTGGAGCTAAGAGGGTTCCCTCTTCATTGCTGGTCTCAGGCTGTGGTTCTTTCTACAGCCCTGAGAAGCAGCGGTGCTGTGTTCTAGAAACAAGTGGCTCCTTTGCAGCCACACCAAGGGCAGAGGGAAGCAGCGTGGCTTCCATGGGTCACATTTGTGAACACTTTTTATGAGGTTGTTCTCCTCTTTGGGGAAATATAAGCCACTTTTGGAAGAGCTTGATGGTGTTTAGTTTTGCGGAAAACAATCATCATTCTCACTTTGATATGCTTGCTGAATACCACTACAGGGCATAAGTCACTTTACAATGCAAAGGAATTCAGTTCATTTAGGACAAACATTACAAGTGTACTTCCCCGTGAAACTGATCTGGTGACATCAAGCTTTGCCTATTTTAAAAACCTAGCTCTCAGGACAAGGCCGATTACCTTTCAGCCAATGACAACCTCTTTTTTGGAGCTGAGGAAACAGCAAACATTTAAGATAATCTTCCCACATCTCTTCATCTCCGTATGCGAAAATGACTCTTTGCTTCCCCGAAGTTCTCCTGGGAAACACATCTACTATGGGCAGCTGTTGTCACACTGCATGTCCTTCTGCAGTCAGAAGTTTAAACAATTTTTCAAATTTCTGTTTAAAATCAATTAAATCTTTCTCTGAACCTGTATCTCGTCCAGCTGGTTGAAACTATATCTTAGTTACTGCAGGAGGACCTCTGTCTCTCACTCCCCAAGAGTCTGGAAGGTTTACTGCTGTCTGGCACGTGAAAGGTAGGATGTGCCTCTGTCAGGCCATCTTATTCAGTAATGGAAAACACTTTCCTGGGGAATCTGGGTGGAGGAGCAGACACCTGGTGCTATGGTCGGAATCACGCATTCCCCTCAAAGCCTTTACTACAACTCTGTCGGCAGTCCCAGAGCCTGGAGATGTGTGGCCCTTGGAAAGTGATTGGGCCATGAGCATTCTGCCCTCGTGAATGGGACTGAGGGCAAAGAGACCGAAGTTGTAGGAACACTTCCCTTGAACTTCTGTCCCATATGCTGCATACACACACAACATTCCTCCAGTCCAGAGCATGCACCGATCAGGCACCATCTTGCAAGCAGAGATCAGTCTGTGCCTAACACACATCCTGCCAATGCCTTGAGGTTGAATCCTCCATAGTCATGAAAAATTTGTTGCTTTTTACAAATCACCCACTTATGACATTCAGTTATAATAACAGAAGCACACCTCATAATTTTTAAACTCGTATGGACAATTAATTACAAATATGTTACACATATCACATGGAAAACACTTACTGTAAAACTTATTTCAATGTTTACCCCAGGTTAAGTTTTGTTTGTTTGTTTTTGAGACAGGCTTTCGCTTTGGAATTCAGGCTGGCCCTGAGCTCACTATGTAGCCCAGGCAAACCTGGAACTCAGCAATCCTCCTGTCTCTGCCTCCTGAGTGCTGGGATTACAGGTGTGAGCCACCATGCCCGGCACTGTGGTATGTGGTATTGATGGTTGGTGGGCATGATCACCATGCCCAACATTGTATGTGGTTACCAGAATCGAACTCAGGACCTTATGTTTGTGAGGCAGGTGCTGGAACCATTGAGCTAAATCTCTGGCCCTACCCCAGGTTAAAAATTTAATTGGGTGTCTTCCTTTTTTGTTTGCTAAATCACACATCTCTATTCTTTGTCTAAATCTGCAAAGCCTTGTTAATTTCAAACTCTGATTGTTCTGTCCTAAACTCAGGTTCAGAAATCACAGAAGAAACCATCTGTGCTTGGTTATAGACACTGGATGCAACATAGTAAAATTTCTTTGATATTATTTTCCTTTCTGGCCATCTCATATCCAGGACACCTGTTTTAGAACATCTAGTCCTTCCCTTCCTTGTTTCTAAGGCTTCTGAAAAAGAAGACTTCAGCTTCGAAGTCCGTATTCTAAAAACAGCTCTTAGACTTGTCATATAAATAGCCCCGAAGCAAAGCAGTGTTTGATGTTTAGAAGAGAGGAAATGAAAAATAAAACAGAATCAAACCACAAATTAATACATCAGTAATGGTTTCTGATGAATGACAATTTAAACTGAAGTCTTCCATGGAATAAACATGGTCATCTTTCCTTTTCCCTTTTTCTTGTAGATTGTTAAACCAAATTGCTAATCGATGCATATTAAAGCATCCTCAGATGAACTACTGTGCACTCAATATACTTTCCATATTCACAAAAGCGTTCTAAAGACTCCAGTTGCAGTGAACTGGGGTTGCGATGGAGCTTATCTGGAACTGGGCAACATCTCAGTAGTTTAGTTTTCTCTCCATTGATTTGGAAGCAGAAGAATAAAAGAATGATTTAAATGGTAGAACCAGAACCATGAAATGAAGTCATTGCTGTAAGTCTTAATTGGGAAGAATATTTAAATTTCTCCTTGGGAAATCTGAGCTGGACAAGTCAGTGAACCTCTGGTCATGTGATCTCAGTATCTAAATGCAAATAAATGCTCCTAACTTACACACACACACACACACACACACACACACATTTATATATATATATAATATATATATATAACCTACATATATAATATATAACTTACATATATATAATATATAACTAACATATATAATATATAACTTACACATATATATCCTAACTTACATATATATTATATATATATGCATATATATAAAATGGGGCAGTTTAATATGATGATCAGGCAAATTAATAAGCAGCACAAGTACTTTTCACTCCTAGATGAATGGCAAGGCTAAGCTTACATATAGAAAAACCATAAATGACCTTCACAAGTGTGAGAAATAATATTCTGTCATTTTGAGATCCAAAAGACCCCATCTGTCTATCTTAAATAGTAGACATTCATTCATGAATTGCTTAGAGTACTTTTCAATTCTTGAAGGAAAAAGGAAGAAACCAGAAGGTCTGCTTGTTTATTGTTCTAGTTTCTGCCAAAATATTTTGCCTAAGAAACCTCTCTTCCTCATGAAAGGCCTGATGCGCAGCTGTTTCTGAAGTGAGAATTGCTCCATTTTCTTCTTACGAGGGGGAAAAAGTCCAAGATCACAAGAAAGGTCTGAAAGTGAGGGGATTTTTTTTAGCACCTTCAAACTACTAGCCAGAAAACTCAGATTACGCAAATGGTGGTCCCCCCCATGTCTCCATTATTATTAATTTTAAAAGAACTATTACTCTTCATCTCATCAGAGAAACAGGATATCCTGAGAACAGTGGGAATACATATAAGGTTCATATAGATATTTTAAGACTTTGGAATTTAAAGGAACTATGTGTATTTTAATTAGAACTGATTCAAATGCTTTGACAAGTCTTGAAAAAAAAATAACACATGAGGCATTCCAGGTTTACCCTCCAGCCAAACTCAGAGTTTGTAGCCTTTGATGTTACTGATTTACACACATCTGTGATGGGCTTAGCTGGACCCACCACTTACAGAGGATTTGAGAGCCACAGGTCCCAGGTCCACTGTATTTGAGGAGCCTGATAAAGCAGCACTATTCATCTCTGCCTGCATTTTATAAGTCCAGGAGCTTTCTGAACTGATCTCAGTGAACCCTAGACCAAGTAAGTCTGAATCTCCAGGGATGTCATATCGGCACCAGGGTCTTTCAGAGCTTTCAGGTCTAGGATTAAAAGGAGAATAAATGAATGCTAAGGCATTTATGAATTAAGGTTCACAGTAGCCCAATCTCTGAATGCATGCTGAATATTTAACCTGAATAAGGACTACAAGATTAAATGGGATAAATGATATTGCGGAGATGACCACCACCCTCAGAGTTCCAGGAACAAGTAAAGTGCCCAAATGATGCCACTACTTAAGCTCCTAAGAAGGAATGTGTTTCCTACTGTCTTTTACTCAAGAGAGACTGAGGATAGAGCAGAATACCAGAAAGCCCTATGTCCCCATCATTATCCCTTACTTCTGTCTGTTCCAAGTGACGCTGTGCACTTCAATTTCTTTTTTAAAGGAGTACTTTCTAATCAATGGCTGCCACCTGTGGCAGCATGATAGGCTTACCTGGAGAATTTGGCAAAATCCTGGTATCCACACTGTACTTCCAACCAACTACATTCAAATTTCTGGAGCAGTAACTTAGACTTTGGCATTCTTAAATTTCTTATGTCAGGCTGCCAGATAAAATGGAGGATGTCAATGTTTTGCAATTTCAGACAGACAAGAAATGCATATTTTTAAAATATGCATATGACCCACATTTCTGCACAAAGAATACTTATATTAAAATTATTTGTTACTTACCTGAAATTAAAATTTAACTGGGTGTCTTTTATTTTCATACGTCAAATCTAGAAACCCTATGAGCATGGTTAGATCAGGCGGTCAGAACGGCGGATCTCCTTGCTACTCAGAATATGATCTGCACATCACCTAGAAGGGGGACAAACCTATGGGGCCCTCTGCCTCCATACCAACCAAATCGGAAGACTTCATTCATAAAATCTCCCAGCGTGCATGTGCACACTAATATCTGCAAAGCTCTGGCCTAGAAGGCCCACCACAAAGTTTCCAAGCATCTTCCAACCATTTCAGCCAAACTCAGCAAATCCATCAATTGCTCATGAATTAAAAGAGCCCCCAAGACCCTGAAAGTATCAGAGATGGTCTTAGTTGCCTTTATGGTATAGAAGTTGGTTTCTTCTATTTTTCCTTCCAATAATAAGCTAAAATTTTCCCACTTTTGTTGAGCAACATAGATTCAAGTTCAAATTAGGCCTCTTCTCTCAACTTGGTCTGCCCCTGCCCACTCTCCCAATCCACATAGGCAAGGCCTGCATTTTGACCCAGATCTTGCTTAAATCAGGAGAAAATGAAGCTGGACTGATCTCACCAGCCTGACAGCAATCCCCAAACAGTGATTCACACTTGCACTGTCTTTGCAAATATACTGCTACCTGCAAGGGAGAGACTTCTTCATTATGGGGACCTTTGCCCACATAGAGGACCTCTTACCCTTCTAACATGTGTGTGTGTGTGTGTGTGTGTGTGTGTGTGTAGTACTGTTTTTAAAATAAAATCCTTGTTGCTCTTCCAAATTAAAATATGTAGCATTTCAGAACTTTTATAAGTTCTGAAAATTTAAACCTTAATATTATTACAGACTAACCCTTGACTTACCAAACACCATGATGCTGTTAGTTACCTACTCTCCTACTCCTATGTAAATCTAGGTGTGAGAAGAAATCACCAAATATTTTGCAGTGTTCACATCATGTACCACATGAACACTTTTCTGGAACAACAATATGACTTTTGGATTCATTTTGTTTTCTCTCAAATATATAAACCTCTTGATTCAATTTCAGGGTTTTGATAAAAGCCTAAATGTATACTGACATCCCTCTAACACACCCCTCTTGTAATATGAGCACTGCACATTGAAGGGAAAATTATATCTCTATACTTGTGTAACTTACTTATTTTGAACTCAAGAAAGCATTGTTTTGCAAGAAATTTTTTTTCATACAAAATGTGTCTTCTATCAGCCCATAAATTATGTTAAGGATAATGAGACTCCAACTTTAAAAGTCTATTTAATTTGATAATTAGGATGCTATGAGTTCAAAAGTATTCAAAGAAATGAAGATATCCTTCAAGACTCAGAATCTTACACGTTAAATCTCCTTAAAGAGTATTTATTTTATAGTCAAGAAAAAAACCTGAGAGTGCAAGATGGCTGAAGACACAAAGAAGACTCTAGTTCCCTGGGCTCCAGTGACTTACCCTACACCAATGAAAGAATTCAGTGGCTGCATGCATTTCTTATTTCACTACTTATTCCAGGTCAGAACATTATACATACCATTCTTGCTATCCAAATCAACATCAACTCAGATATATAAAATAGTCTCACAATTAAAAGATAAATTACTAGTACTATTGTACAGCTAACAATTTTCTCCTCACCACTGAGACCAAGCTGATAACCTAACTTATATGATATTTCTCCTTCAGTGGACAGCAAACTCAGCTCTTCTTTCTTGATTCCTTTCGGTCATGGAATTCCTGACAGATGTTAGCTGGCTCTAACTTGCTCTCGTGGCTTGCCGAGGTGACAGGACCACTGTTCCCCATGGGAAAGCCATTCAAGCCAACACCATCACAGAGTGGAACTGATTCTCCCTAGACATAAATATTGACAGACTGTCATCAGCAAGATCATCTCCTACAAGGGCAGAGCCATACAAGCATACTGAATCAGAGATCATTTTACTGCTTATAGTAGATATAATAACAGATCAAAGGTTAATGCAATTATTTTCCTGAATTTAAAACCATATTTTTAGACAACAGGTTAAAAATTGGAAAACATTGCAGAAAAATATTAAAGGATTGTGTAATATAGTTTCCTGGGAAAACAGGAATTAAGCTACTTATAATTAATACTCTAAATAAAGCAGTTTAAGAAATCAGTTATGGGGCCAGAGATTTAGCTAAGTGGTTCTGGTGCCTGCCTCGAAAGGGTAAGGTCCTGAGTTGGATCCCCAGTAACCCCACACAATGCTGGGCATGGTGACTCACGCCCACCAGCAATCAATACCACATACCACAGTGCTGGGCGTGGTGGCTCACACCTATAATCCCAGCACTCAGGAGGCAGAGACAGGAGCATTGCTGAGTTCCAGGCTTGCCTGGGCTACATAGTGAGCTCAGGGCCAGCCTGGACTACAAAGCAAGACCCTGTCTCAAAAAAAAATCAGTTATGAATTGAGAAATCTATAATGCATTTATTAAAATGTGAGTATTTACTGTAAAATGTATTACCTAATATGAAATGTTAGTTAACATTCTTTTTTTCTGGTAGTCTCTTAAACTGAAAAATGAAGTATTCTCAAGTCTTATCTAAATTCTTCATTGGCATTTCTTGTATTTCCATTCTTTGTTTGTATTATTATTATTATTATTATTATTATTATTATTATTATTATTGAGATAGGGTCTCACTTTGTAGTTCAGGCTGGCCCTGAGCTCACTATGTGGCCCAGGCAAGCCTGGAACTCAGCAATCCTCCTGCCTCTGCCTCCTGAGTGCTGGGATTACAGGCGTGAGCCACCACACCCGGCACTGTGATATGTGGTATTGATGGCTGGTAGGTGTGAGTCTCCATGCCCAGCATTGTATGTGGTTACCAGGGATTGAACTCAGGACCTTGCACTTGCGAGGCAGGCGCTAGAACCACTGAGCTAAGTCTCCAGCCCCTCTCTTATTATTTTATAGAGACCAGTGTGGCCATTTCTGATATAAGGATATCTTGGATGGCAGTCAGAATATAATACCCAAACTAGATAAGAATTATTGCAGGGAGGGAAACAAACCTAGAACCTTCATGCCTGCAGTGACTTTCATCCTTGATGAATACTGCAAACCTGCTTCCATCACCAGAGCGGCCTCGGGACACAAACTGCAACAGAGCAGGACCTCTCCTCCTTTTCACCATGGCCTATGATGCACTATTGCACATACAGCCGTGCCTTTTACAGGTCACATTCCTGCTGTTTGTTTCCTTTTTCCATTTCAGGTTTGCTGTTTTCCCTCTTAACCTAAGTCCATTGCTAAAATTTAACTCACACTGAAGTACTATAAGTAAAGCAATCTGTTTATTTTAAATCACTATATCCAAAGCGCTAATCTCGATCTTTTTGAATTTTAAAAAAGTTCAGGTGGTCTTAGTCTCTAAAAATTGAATAACTTGAAGAAGAGTAACTTATTTCTGTACATCTTTTTAAACAAGTAATTAAATAGCAGAGAGAGAGCTGTCTCTTGAAGGAACTTTGAAAGGATATAATGTCTTCTGGCCTAGATTTTCCAGAAGATATGTGCTACAGTTCGGCTCTAGATGTTCGCCCAAAGCCTCAAAGCTATTTGGCCATAAGCTATTTTGGGGGCAGCTGAATCTAGAGAGTGTGCTTGATTCATGGTGAAGGCAGGCTCACCATTAGGATTAAGGCGTAAGTGCTACCCACCCTAGGTAGTCTGAGTGATGTAAAAGGGGAAGGGAGGTGCTGCTAAATTCTCTTGCTGCTTTTGCTTCCTTGTACTCTCCATGAACTGTTTCTCCTCTGTCACATCACCCTGCCTCAGCGGCAGCCAGTTATGGACTGAAACCTCTTTCAATTGTGGGCTAAATGAACCCTGTCCCCTTTAACTTGGGTGTAGGATATTTTCCTATCCTACAGAATAGGAATGACAGCAATGACAGAAAGGTAACTAATACAATATCTTTGCTGTATTTCCCATTTTTAAAATTATCCATTTATTCAAACTTTTTTTTAGCAATCATAAGTTATTTCCATAAAAGTTCAACATTCTCCCAAGTACTTATGTTCAGATTAAAGATAATTAGTGGTTTTCTAGTGCCAAGACTCATCTCTTTTTGGAATTCTAATACCCTTCATGTCAACATTTTAAAAATATACATATTTGTTTGGAGCATTTTTGTTTTAATGGGAAGGGAACTGTAAAGCTTATTTTTAACTAGTTGGTTCAGTGTAAAAATAGACTTTGCCCTTGGCTTGTCTTTGGTTTTAGTGTGGGTATCAGGAAAGTGAAGCAAACCAAGCGGTGATGAGTTGGCTGATCATAGCTTTGGCAGCATAGGATTTAGGACATAAAGTTCCCCTCATTAGACAGTCCAGAACACCAACTTTACAGTGAATATTTAGATAGAAAGGAGCTTGACTGTAGCCACATCTGAAGACTCACAGGTCTGAGTGTTATACAGGGCACAGATTCTGTTTTGGCTTTGATGGACGTCTAGGGGAGAGACATCCAATTGACTCCTGTCATGTTCATGTTAATTAATTGCTTGTGGTGTCTGATCACCAAGAGTGAGCCTAGAACCTGTTAGTTCACTTACCACAGGGGCTGGACATAGCAGATGGGAAAAATATTATTTTGGCATGTTTTTCATGGCAGTGCGATTTATTTTTATCTTTCTCTCTTTGGCATGTATGAAAAGAGACTGCCACCTGTGCTTTGTGGGCGAGTGTCAGTGATTCAGACAGATTAATTTATGGCTTTGTAGAGAACCACAAAAGATTGCTAAAGATTGCTAGGGTAGAACTCAGCCTTTGGCCAGCATTGACATGAACTTTAATTTTATCCTACTTTCCAAAGACTGTATTTAGGTAATAGTATGCCAAGTAGAATATAAGCTGTACTTTTTCTTAATCGTGGAAAGTATACATAAAGAAGTGGATATGTTTCCATATATCTGTGTGTGTCTATATAAATCTGACTCACCCAAGTTATGACATTTGTAACTATCTTTTCAAATGTTGGAAATGTAAGAGACATCTTCAATGATGCATAAGCACATTCATATTTTCAGCAATAATTCATTGACTGTAGAACATCATTAAAAAATTAAAATGCAGACCACTATTAACATTTTGATTTATATGCTACTTGATGCTGGAGACTTGACATAGAATACCAATTATGAAAATGGCATAGTGCTAGATTTCTTCCTGAATTATTTCATACACATTATACTTAGCAGGGAGCAGGTTTGACTTAAATGTAAATTACCAAGGCTTTTTGTTTGTGCTTTCAAAGGGCTGTTTGTTGTATTACCCAGTGCTTCTCTCTTCCCTCATAGCTGAAATAATTAAGATCATTTGCAGGCCTGGTTTGCTCATTTTGCCTAGTTACATTATTGCTCTGGTCCATTATGTCTACAGGGGGGCACCATTATTTAATCTGAACATCTGGAATCCATCACGTGTAGTGAAAGACAAGATGTATCCTCACTTTTAAGCCAACCTCATGATAAAACTGATGGATGGAAGCAGTGTGAATAGATGAAGAAGATTAATATTTGAGACTTGTACTTTGCGACTGGACGATCACAAGGAGCTTTTGTTCTTTTCATTTTCTACTTTGCTTTATTTACTGTACTTTATTTATAACACAGCAACTGGAATTTGATTGAGAACAAACTGACCCTATGTGGACTATTTGGAATGAAGAAAGCGCTGATGCTTCTCGTTTCTTTCCAGTGGGAGACCTCTTTGCTATAACTCCTTGAAAGGGCTCAGGAGCAGCACTTTCCCGGGAGCCCCTGACGCTCCCGGAGCACGCGGTGAGAACACTCATTAAATGTAATGGGGCACCTCGCTCCTAGACCCACTTCATCTTTCCTGTTGCTACAAGAAGGTGAAGTTTCCTTGCAGTCAAAGGTTCAAAGTGGTTTATTTTCATCAGAAATGTTTATGAAATCCAAAGCACACAAACTTCATTTTTAACAACACAAATCAGCCACCTGTTTATATGCTTTCTCTGGTCGTTTATACCCCCCTCTTTTAATTTTAAGAACATCTGTCCTCATAGCAGCTTCACTCTCATCAGGAAATCCAATTATAAAGATAGAAAGGAGTATAGCAGGTGGAGCAAAGCACAGAGGCGCCCCACCCCCAACACTGGATGTGCAAATGATTCCCAGATGAGCAGCTGGATCCCTCTGTGGCTTTAGCCCAGCTCACCTGGTGGTGGAGAGAAAGGCTCAGCTGATGGATCAAAGGAAACATAGAGATAGCAAACAAAAAGTTTGTGATGTGGACACAAAATACATTAGGGAGCATAAGAATGTAGTTTGGGCAGGATTAACTTTTAGTTTATGCAACGATGAACAGGCAAGAGGAAAAAAATTCTGTATAAAATAAAAAGAAAAAACTTTTGGCAAGTTTAAAGTTTTGCCTCTGTCCCTTTTCTCTTAATTTGCTACCCAGATACGTACTCAAAACAGGAATGCGGGCCTACTGGGGCATGAAATAGTTGAGATCTATTCAACGATGAGGAGAATGAGAGAAATCTCCTTGGAAGGACCCTTTGGAATGTAAGCCTGGTGAACCCGAATAGCCACAGATAATTTAACGTGACCCCTAAATCATTGAGGGAATTTTTACTGCAAGGATGTGTCTCTGTATTAATCAATGTCATACTTCCTAGAAATTGATAACTGTAGAAATTATTCTAGGTGATATAAGAACAACTGTATTTCTGTTTCCATAAGATTAGGAGGATCATAACCAAGTGAGGCATAGGAAGCACACAGCTTTTCCTCCTTCCTCTGTCCAGAGTCATCTACACATCAAAGCCATTTCTCTTCTTGCTTCCCCATTTTTCCCAAATGGCTTCTAAGGAACAGATGAAAATTACCCTCCATAGCACCACAACATGTAAAAACCATGTATATGAAATGCAGAGACAGTTGAACTTAGTGTTTTCTAGATCTCTGTTATCTAAAGGTGTGAAAAATGGTATACAATTCATTCCTAACCCTAGAAAACAAGTAATAATTTTAGTTTTGTCTCACTGATTCCCAGAGTTTACAGTAATTCCTATAAAGGTGGACTGACATGACTACCAGAGATGCCCTCCTGTTTGCTTTTCTTCTCACTACACAGTATTTTTCAAGGATTAACCTGTATGAAAATAATCTCTGATTCAACTGTATTTCTCCTGAGTCACTCACTGGGACTTTAACTTCTAGATGTTACTTTACTGATGACTATTCTAAGGAGCTACCACATGGGGCTCTAATTCATTTGAAAGATCTGAGATTGTTACCATCTTGGCCAGACTCTTTGATTTTAAATTTTAATTCAGTATATTTAATGCATAAATGGATTGTCAAACGAGTATCATTTTTATTTACTCTATAAGACTTGCAGCTAGATGTTTTCATGTGAGAAATTCACTACATATTAGGAAGAGAAAGATGAGCACTTGGAATGTGATGGTGTAAAACCAGAAATCACAGATATCAGGGAGGGGAAACTGCGAATTCCACATGCCGTAGACACTAGGGTTTTCCAAATGTAACGTAGAGCTCTGGGACTGTCGAAAGTTCAGTGTCAGTGTGTGCACCAGCATTTGTGCATGTTTTCTTACTCTAAGTGTCTTTCTTACATACTGACTTTTCTGGTAACTTCATTAAGTCTGCATAATTATAGTCTGCCTTGACCTTAGGCCGCATCAGTATTCATCATTAGCTATTTGATGCATTGTAGCCCATAAATATAACTAAATTACTAGGGTCAAACCATAATGGGAGCTGTTGTGATTATAATTAGAGAAGTATAGTCTTTTTTGGTGAAACTTGCAGAAACAGAGCATGAGGTGTGCACTTATAAGGTGTACTTAACGTCGGGTTTTGGATTCGAGGTGGTAAAATGACAGATAATGAAGGTACACCATTAATCACTGTTCTAGAAGACACTGTCCAGCAGGCCTCTTCCATTCTAGCCAAAAGGTAGCTCTGAGGTTGAGGAAAAGACCAAAGTCGCAAGGGTCTTGAAGATAACATTCATAGTTCTAGGTCTTCGCTAGTAGTAACTCACACCTAATACTCAGTTGAAACTATTTTCAAGGAAAGATAAAGGAGCTATTAGAAAGCAGGATGGCCAGATACACATCTCCATGTGCCTATTGAGACCATTCAATTCCACTTCAGAGGAGCAGTACTTTAAATCCATATGCTGTCTCCCCTGTACACCGACTCAGTCTCCCACACACCATTCTAGAATATTTTTCATCTTGGGAAGGAATCACAAAGTTTAGAAAAGCTTAAAAGAAAGACCAGAAGATGACTCTGACCTTCTTGAGTGTAAGGAGAATTTCCAATATAGTGACTCTTGACTCAAACTGAGGTGGATAGAAACACCACAGAGAACAAAATCAATAATTCAAGTCTCAAAATCAATAACATACTTCTGGTTAACTTTTATCTTGACAAGCAAGAGACTGAAGGAATTTGAAAACAGTGAATTGTCTCACTAAACATCCAACTGAAAAATTTTATATACACCTAAGCTGTAACAGATTCTTCGGAGAGTATTGAATGAAGTAAAAATGAACAGTCTTGGGAATTTGTGAAACATCTGTACATGCAGTATGTTTGGGGTTGTATGTAACTTTTCCTAAATGTGTTCATCATGACAGTAGAATATTACAAATAAATTTTTTATACTCAGATGATGAAATCTTTTAATTTTTAAAAAAATCAGTGTTTGATTAATACTACTTTAATGTCACAATTGCATTACAAAGTGCAATGAAGTAAATATGTACGTATTTATGAAGTATATTTATGAACAATGTAATAGTTTGATATACATATATAGTGTGAAATGATTAAATTAAGCTAATTAAAATATCTATCACCTCACTATCATAATTTTTTCAATTTTTTAGCATGTTTGCATTACACAATGATTACAATCCTTGTATGAAGCTGGTACATGTACATAAGACATGTCAGTTCTTTAGCAACTTCTCCTTCTCCCATCCTTCTCCCTGTCCTCCATCCCTTGATGCCTTTCCAATTTGAGAAAAAAATCTGTTTGTCATTTCTATTATCTTTTAGTTTGCTCTGTATTTATACTTTGAATTTCACAAAACTTTTAATAAAGCCATATTTCTTCAAAAACCAGCACACAGACTAGTATGCAATAATCACCACAGCATGCAATAACCACCCTAACATGCAATAAAGATAATCCAGTATTTGCATATGTGTGTGCACACACACACACACACACACAGAAAATATGAAGTACTGGCTGAAGCAAATGGATATGAAAAACACTAATTAAATATATGACTTTAAACTAAAAATGGAAAAAACTGTCCTCGGAAAGTCTTAACTACACAGAAGCCTGAGACTATATTTTCTAATTCCTTTGAGTTTATAGAATATACAGTAAAATTTTTCTCTAATAGCATGAAATGTAAAGGTTTAGAATGATGAATTTTAACTATTTGGGACTTCTCTTATTACTTAGAAACACTTTCATCTTAACTGTATACTCTTTTATGTTGTTGGTGTTAGAGATTATTAGATTTAGACAAATCAGTTTACATCATTAAAACAGACTAAACTATTACCTCTAGATACTATTGTGTTGGATGTAACAATTTTGAGGAAATATGTGATCTTGTATCTCATACTTTCATTTTCAACTTGGCCTGTGGACAGCAAAATGTCATCAGGTGTGACTTTTTCAGGCCTGCTACTCCCTCCTACTGTCATATACAACAAGGAGAATGTGTTTCAGTAACCAGTGGGTGAAACAAATGGGGTGAGAAAGAGTGGTAGCAGACAGCACTGAACCAGTAGCTCTAAGACAAACCCAGAGTCCCTATTGGGTTTTGCAGATTCCTTGCTGACTTGAAAATACAGGAATAGAAAATTCTCATTTACTGCTACCAGGCACTAAAAGTGTGTGTCTTTGTTATGTAGCTCTATTGAGAAAATAGAAGACTGGTATAATCATTCATGAACCAACGTTTTCTCACTTTTTGACACAATTTCTTTGTGAAGATATTATAACACATTTTATTGTATCATAAACTAGACATTATTGATATATCTATTTTATACTTAAAAACCGAGGTAAAGAGACCTTGTACACAGGACTTAACACCAATTTGGATGTCCTCAGTCCCCATGATTTATGTACCTTCCTGTATCTAGATGTAGTTGGATGTACTTACTTTGCAGGTAGCTAATTTGTACTCTATAAGTACAAATTGATTTAATTTTATTTTTCCTTTCTTCATGTTATCCCATTTGAAATTTTTGACTGAATTTGACTAATGGCAGCAGTGTATGGAGGAGAATGTTCTAGGGATAGTCTCTTTCAATAAAATGATGATTATTATATATGTGTGTGTTTGTACATGTGTCTGTGTGTGTGTAAATGCCTTTAAAGTATGGTAGACAATAGCAAGTTGCTTACTCATATATTTAATTAGTACATTCTGATAGCAGTTGAAAGAGTACATATAGCCAACCATAATTAATTTCAAAACAATATTTGCTTAATAACCACTTTAGAGGATGAGACAAAGGAAATGTATTATATGCTGTAATCAACAAAATTGGCTTAATTCTTTTCTGTTATCCCGTGTCTCCTTAGAGTGAATAGATTGAAAGTGAAGAATTGACTGTTTCATAGTTAACACACTTATATCAATGCTCTTGAATTGTAGAGCCTCTTTAAATACATATTTTGAGTTAGATTGTTATTATTTTTTTCGTTTTTTTTGTTTGTTTTTGAGACAGGGTCTCGCTTTGTAGTTCAGGCTGGCTCTGAGCTCACTATGGAGCCCAGGCAAGCCTTGAACTCAGCAATCCTCCTGCCTCTGCCTCCCAAGTGCTGGGATTACAGGCGTGAGCCACCACACCTGGCATGAGTTAGAGTATTATTTTTAAAAAGATGAACTATCCTTAATATTTTCCATTCGTTATGACTGAAATATTTTTCCTCACCTCATATGTTTGATAAATTATTTAACTTAAACATCATCTTGGAATTTTTTTCTGATTTTGTCAAATATATGATCTTTTTCTCTCCTGTTTCTTTAAGACAAATGACAGTTTTTTTCTGTCTTTGTTTTTCAATTTTGCCTATGTTGTCTTTCTATCCTCTTCCTCTGTTGAGCTCTTTGGGTGACAGGTGTCATGGTCTTCCAACGTAGTAAGTCTTGGGCTTGATTTGTGGCTGCTGCTACCAAAATATAGAATAAATGAATGAATGAGCACAGGTACATATTAAGAACTCAGTTAGCAGAAAAAGAGAGATTGGAAATGTAATCAAGTTGCAAAGAGGGCTGAGAAACAATTCTTGGAACTAAGACAGCATGTCATTGTTGTAGATGAATAAAGGCAAATGAGTTGATAAAAGAAAAAGAAACTCAATGGAAAAGAGAAAAATAGAGATTTTATTTAGTTTAGATATATTTTTCTTTATGTCTAAAGCATTTGATCAGCTGGAATTAAATATTTATCACACAGTGCTTTTTTAATGTGTGGAGATAGGAGATGATATAACTATTGAAACTGTGCCTTTATTAGCTTCCTTTATTTTTCACAACACAGACATTGGCACATAGCTATAAAGAGAAGGTGCTAGATTCTTACGCGACTTCAACTCCTTCTATGCTGCATTTCAAGACTGTAGCAAATTAATTAAGTCTTTTGGGACCAGTGGCATCTTTGTGGGATTCTGATACAAATGTCATTTATGCATAGGGAGCTAGCATCTACAATTTCAGATCAATCCAATAAGAGTATTCTCTAAAAACAACCAACTCAGAATGATTCCCTGTCTCACCTGCTTCAAACCTGGCTTGGTTCCCCTTTGCCCATTTCCTACCTGCTGTGGGAGACAGGCTGGACATGAGACAGTTACTGCCATGCTCCAATCTCTCACGACAAATATTCTAACAGGAATTTCTGTTTTACTATTATAACTGAACTTTGCACAAACTCTTTTATCTTACTTTCATGCATCACCCATACCTAAGCTGAATATAAAGTATTTTGAATCTCAGTATTACCAACTTACTAGTTTACATAAGATGCTAGTTCCGTATGCATAAATGACATATGAAATCAGAGTCCCACAAAGATGCCACTGGTCCTAAAAGACAATTAATTTGCACAATCTTGAAATGCAGCATAGAAGGAGTTGAAATGGAGTAAGAATCTAGCACTTTCTATCTATAGCTATGTACAAATGTCTTCATGGGGAAAAGAAGGGAAGATAATAAAAACCATTTTAAATCTTGCCACAAAATATGTCTTTAAAGAAATAAAATAATAGAGAACTTAAAGGCACTAGCCAAAATAGAAGCCTTCAAAGATTCAAGGAAATAGTAGTGTTTTCTACATACCTTCTATCATCTGACCCTTTTAGCTACTTGAGGTTATAGATTAACAATAGCTCACTTGATTAAGTGTTGTTGTTCAATGCACCTTCCCTGGAGAAATCATAGTAATCTGAACTGGATGTGTTAGGTTTGACTTGTAAGTTGTGTGACGCTGGTTAAATGTGATATGAAGATAACAGTGCTTACCTTGGTTAATTATTGTAAAGTTACATGATCTTATATGCCTTTAAGTAATAAATTCCTTGACATAATTTGAACAATAATTGACATACATAAAAAAGCCAGTAAATATTAGTTATTTCCATAGTAAGATTAGTAATTTCAACTGCATTTTGAATTTAATCTTTATTTTAAAAAGAAAAAAAACTGTGCACATCTGTGTGTATAAAGAGCACTAAATTAAAGAGAAAATGGTAATATGCCTAAACTTATGGAGGGTTCATAAATTCTAGCCTGAAATTTAAAATGAATTCTAGGTGGTTCTTAATTTAGTTCTTAATTTAGTCACTGAATTTTTATGTAAGGTCACCAAATTATGGACTGAGACAGATATTACTTTTTGAATGCATTATCTATTAAGAACAAAGTTGAGAGCATAGATTTGTTTCTCATTATTTTCACATGATATTACTTGTCTGTGACCCGAGATGAATTTGAACTGGTATTCTTGAAAAGAAAGACTCCCTTTACAAATCCCCTAAACTCTAATGCAGTCATTTTAATTTGCAACAGGCTAGAACCTTATATAATTGTTCTCAGCTCAATACAATCTTTAACAGCTTTTGATTTACATATTGGGCAGCTGTTCTGAATAAGAAGTTGTCTATCATGGATCCTTTTGTCATCTGTCCAAGGAATGTGTTTATAAATGGTTCCAATTAGAATAATGAAGGATTCATGTGAGAACAATGATCAATAGCCAACCTTGGGAACAATGTAAGTCAAAGACAGATGTAGGCTGTGACTGGGCTTAACAGTGTCAAGTTATCTATGGGGAATGTGCACAATGGCTTCTGGAAAACAAATGGAAACTTTCTAGTTTTTGACTATTGGACAGAGTTTGATTGCAAGAACACAGAAGCATTTAGATTCTGTGGTAAGTAAGTCATTGACCCACATATGACTGAGACTATGCAGAATAATGCAAACAACAGTGATCAGGGCAAAAGGAGTTCAAAGAACCCAGCCAGATCAGGTCTTCATTTTGATTATGGACACCCCCACCCCACCCCCAGCCAGTCCAATTACCCTTAGGAACAGATAGCCATTGCTATAAGAGCAAGCCATGTTGATAGCAAAGTTTCTGTCCAAACACATTTTAGACTATGTCAGGCACATCTGGTCAAAGGCTTTGTAATGATTTTATTTATTTCTTGCCTGTACCGGGACGTCAGAAGCTTGCCCTCCACATTAAGCCACGAGTTCCCTTTGTTCCACAAGGCTGCCACAGCTGGAACCTTTTGTTGGTTGACGCAGCCAGATCTTCTGTAGAGACCATTATATTCTTTGGCTCATGTTAGTGAGTTTGTGTCTCTGAATCCAGCTCTGCAAGCAGTGGGGAATTTGTAAAGGCCACGCACAGAGCCCTCTATTAAAACTATAGAGGGACACCAGCTGGGAATGCAAAATTGATAGCATCAAGGTGGCTTGCTACCAGGTTGGCTTTGGTAAGAAGTGCTCTTTCCCATATTCCTGTTTGCTTAGATCATTTAGGGAAAAGCATCAAAACAGGAGTAGCTTCTCATTCTTATGTGTTGAGGTTGCTCCTAGGTGACTGTCTCTAGCCAAAGAGGAAAAAAAAAAAAAGCACAAGAAATTTTGTCATAGAGAATAAGATCTGTGTATGATGAAGTTTTATGAGTTACCACAGGAACATCTGGCCTGCAAAAGTTGAAGAAGGAACTAGTTAAAACAAAGTTCTGCCTAGATTTCTAATATAATTAAAGCTAGAGTTTTTTTTCTTTGTTTTTAACCACATCAATTGAAAGCCCCATTTCATTGTTCTGTAGCCTCGAGGAGTCCTAAGTTAAAGGGAGGTGGGGGCTGAAACAAATAAGTAGATATTCACAAATGTGTACCTAGTACCGTCTTTGCACACATGCTGAATTGATTGTGTTTCTCCTGGTTCAGAGAAGTGCAGTGTCTGCGTCTAGTTTTCAGGAACACACTGTATCCAATAAGAGATGCCTCATCCCCAGTGGTAGAACACCACCCCTTGCTGTGCCTTTGCTATGTCTCCCCTGTTACCCCAGCAGACTCAGAAGGCAAACTGTTGCAGTTTTCCAACTGGCAAAGCAGGGACACACCCATAGATTTCTCCTGCTGGTGAGCCACCTCATCAGTACTTGCATTCTAGTTTCTTGGCACTGTGCTTGTGGTAGATTTTCTGATTAATATGTATTGACCTTTAGAGTCCTTGCCTGGCAGCTTTCCTACCGACTGTCTCTTGAGAAGATAGTCCCCCTTAGGTTCCACTCGACACCAAGGGGATTTCTTGGGTGACTGAGAAAACTTTCAGGCATTATGCTCTGTTGATATTACTAGAGCCTCCTGCCATGAAGCATTTGTGGAAAGAACAGATGTAACCAGTCTACATTCCCACCAACAATGGAGAAGGGTTCCTTTTTCTCAACAGCCTCACCAGCATTTGTTGCTGGCTAATTTTGAGATAGCAGCCATTCTTGGTGGAGTGAGACGAAATCATAGTGATGTTTTCATCTGCATCTCTCGAATGACCAGAGATGTTGAGCATTTCTTCATATGCTTTGAGTGTGATCATGATATGATGTGTATATACAATGTACCAATAAAGATTAAAAAAAAACAGATGTAGTCATGTATCTGCACATGTGCCCACCACTGCTCAACTATGGCTGTCATGGTCTTCTCACACAGTACTCTTTGAAATTGCATTACACCTTCCTTAATTGCATAATAACTTATTTGGATAGTAATCTAGTTGTAAGTAAGTTTGTACTGTTTTCTGTTTAAACAGGGAGACAGATTCATATCAGAAACAGTCTAAGAAAGAAGGTAACATCTGACATGAGTCAATGTTTTCCTCTTTTCATAGATTACTTTTTTATGTGAATACAATTTTCTAATACAAAAGTAATGAACAGAAAAAATAAAGATACTATAATGCATCCATCTAGACAATTAATATTTTATTCTCATTTAATATGCACATATAATTCTTATTAGGAATAACATCATAATATATGTCATTGTTACACACTCTTCCAATTAAAAAGTCATAAAATAAATTAAAGATACATAACATGTTAATAAAATAAATATAAACAATGCACAAATTAAAACATATTTATACAATAAAATATATATAAATTAAACATTATATAAAGTGCACATTAATTAGATTTTTTCTATATAAACTAATTTTGTATATTATTTCGTATCATTACACAACATTGAGTATATGAGTTTATCATGGATAATTTCATGTTTCCTCTTTTTAAAACTTTTTGAATATTTAAATGTTTTTACTATTAATAAATGATCAGCAGGCCTTTCAGCAAAATGCTTTGAAAATGCTCATGATTCATTTTTTAGGATTAAGTACAAGAAGCTGACATTTGATATCAACTTTTATGGTCACTTCAATGTTTTTGATATGTCCTATTCACAGTGGCCCAGGTTTCTAATACACTATAGTTAGGGGATATCAAAGATGTACAAGACACAAAAACACGATGTTTTTCTTGGTTTGTATTGATCAGCTTTCTCATTCCTGGAACAAAATGCAGTACATACACAACTTAAAGTGGAAAAGGTTTATTGGGGCTCACAGTTAGAGAAACTTCAGTCCATAGTTAGCTGGCTCCAAGTCGAAAACACTATGGGTGTGAAGGAAGACTGTTAACTCATAGCATCCGAGAAACAGAGAGGAGGGGAAGGGCCAGCAAGGGAGGGGCCAGGGACCAGAGGTAATCCCCAAAGTCACACACCCACGACCCACCCAGACATGTACTTTAGTAACCTACTAGGCATCTCTCAAGCCAATCAAGCTGATAAACCATCACACAGCAATACTAGAGTGTTGAGAGAAATTATAAAGAAATGTAAAGAAGTGATTATTGTAAAACTGATAAGTGGGAAGGAAGAGATTATGACTGATAGTCACAAGGGTAGAAGTTAAAATTCTCTTTTCACCAAAAATCTATCTTCTTCCCTAAGCTGAGAGGATGCTAACCTCTGATTATCAATTAATTGACTGGTGATTTTCTGTATTTTATTTAATAATTTAAACTGTAAAATACTTATGTATCCCGCAACTCTCTGGAATTCTCTTTAAAAGATATTTTACTTCCTTTTCAATGCTCCTATATATTATTATTTATTGTTGTTTTATATCTTTTTTTTTTTTTAGACAAGGTCTAGCTTTGTAGTTCAGACTGGTCCTGAACTCCCTATGTACCCCAGGCAAGCCAAGCCTTGAACTCAGCAATCCTCCTGCCTCTTCCTCCCAAATGATGGGATTACAGGTATGAGCCACCATGCCCAGCACTGTGATATATAGTACTGATTGCTGGTGGGTGTGAGTCGCCACACCCGGTATTCTATGTGGTTGCCGAGGAAGGAACCAGGGACCTTGCACTTTCTAGGCAGGCACTAGAACCACTGAGCTAAATCTCTGGCCCTATATCTTTATTTTTGTTAGGGCATTTTTTCAGTAAATAATGATTACAGTCTTCACAGGAGGTTGCTGTGACAACAATGTATCACTATGAATCCAACCTTTAATTGCTGTGACAACAATGTATCACTATGAATCCAACCTTTAAATACCCAGCAGTGGATTCTACAGTTGCAAACCCAAGAAGAAAATACACAGCTATTGGGCCGGAGGGTTAGCTCAGTGGTTCCCACGCAAGGTCCTGAGTTCGATCCCCGGTAACCACATACAATGCTGGGCGTGGAGACTCACGCCCACCAACAATCAATACCACATACCACAGTGCCGGGCGTGGTGGCTCAAGCCTGTCATCCCAGCACTCGGGAGGCAGAGACAGGAGGATTGCTGAGTTCGAGGCTTGCCTGGGCTCCATAGTGAGCTCAGAGCCAGCCTGAACTACAAAGCGAGACCCTGTCTCAAAAAAAAAAAAAAAAGAAAATACACAGCTATTGTGCCAGATGAATTGGAATTATATGTTTATCTCACAAAAAATGATAAACAGTGATTTGAAGCATCGTGCTCTAAGTGCAGGGATAAGGAAGCCAGGTAACAAATGTGCCAGGAAATTTTGAAAATCTAAATCTGCCGCTGAGTTGTTCACAGAAACATTATATTAGAAGGGTTTAATGTGAGCCTAGAGCAAAAAGACAGGACTTAACAACTCAGAAACGAGTGGACATGTGAAATGATCACTATTTTAAGACAATATTAGTAATTTGTATTAGGGCTGGTTGACCATTACTACAGTCTCTAACTCCAAGATAAAAACTCAGAACCTTAAAACAACAACAACAGCAACAATGAAAGGTCACAATAGAGCAAGACCCAAGAAGCCCAGAAAGATGAGCAAAGTGATATGGAAAATCTGATTTAGTAGAAAATATACTGACAAGTTCCTTCCTCCAAAACTGGGAAATAGGTCATTGGTCTGGCATTTGGTTTAGAGGATTGCAAAGAGATATTTGGTCTGCAAAAGAAACGTATCTCCTTCCATTAATCATGGTCCCATTGATAAGCCCTTAAAATTATATACACATCTTCCCCAACACTGCCAATGCTAGGTCTCACATTGTGAATTAATCCCCAGTATGGGATGAATATAGATGTATACATAAAAATTTAAAAAGGCACATATAAAACTTTAAAACTCCATCCTATTAAAAGATAGCCACCTGGAAGAATGAAGGGGTTCATCCAGCCAAACCAACAGTCTCCAAAGAGGATACTTAGTTGCAGGAGACCAAAGGGGAACATATATATCAAAGATTAGAGTGCTTAATAAATGAGGCAATCTGAAATTTTAGTGCAGCAAGGTAAATGTGATATTATAACAGGTGGTATATGTGGATCGTGCACTATTGAAAATACAAAAAGTCCAGATTTGATTACTGATTCAGCTACTAAATCAAATAAATTACAAGTGTGGATTTCAAAAATCATATGACTCTTGGGCCGGAGGGTTAGCTCAGTGGTTCCGGCACCTGCCTCGAAAGCACAAGGACCTGAGTTCGATCCCCTGTAACCACATATAATGCTGGGCGTGGAGACACGCCCACCAACAATCAACACCGCATACCACAATGCCGGACGTGGTGGCTCACGCCTGTCATCCCAGCACTCGGGAGGCAGGGACAGGATTGCTGAGTTCGCGGCGGCTTGCCTGGGCACCATAGTGAGCTCAGGAGATCATATGACTCTTATGAGTCTGAGTTTCTTTATGTGCCAGATTACACCAAGCATCCTTATGTCTCTGATTTTAAGGATATTCTGTCATATATTCACATAAAGGAAATTATTTAAGCTAGGAGATTGCACAAAACTGTGCATGGCAGGAGGCCAGGATGTGGGGCCTTGTTAAGGGCTGGCCATGCCAGTGGTCTAGTGGGATTGTTACAGGTTTTGGAGCCAGATGTTTCTGATTCCTACTTTCTAGTCCCTTGCTTCCTATATGTTTGACTTTTAAGTAAAAGGAGTAATTCTATTGTCTCATTTTCCTTACTTGTACTATTAGCATAATAATTACTTATTTGGAACAAATCTTACCATATTAGTCTCATTTCTTTTTCAAAGTTTAAGTAGGAGACTAGATCTCTACCCAGTGTCCTTTTATTTCTACAAGGAATTTGCCTAAGAATATCCTTGAAAATAAGACAAAAAAAAAATGAAAGATTTGAGGTTGTCCAAGACAATAGAGTCCAAATGAAAGAAATCATCTAATGGTATTTTAGAGGAATATTTCTTCTTGTTTGCTGTTCAACAAATTTATGAACTTCTGCAATCAAGGAGAGACAGGATGAGATGATTACATTTATGCATAATACAGAACTAGAATAGCCGATACTTTAAATGATATACTCAAGATTCCAGTTTATATTCACATATATGGGCAGTAGTCTCAGTTACCTTTTAAGACAAAGTTCAACTCCTCTTTTTAAGGTCAATGAACACCTAAGAAGTCTCTCTTTCATAACTCTTCTTTGGTGGTTAGTTTGACATTTTCACAATTTGTGTTATGTTAATTAGCATGGAGTTAACGGTGTCAGGATGCTAGTTCAGAGCTTTCTGGACTCATTGTCCACATTCTATCTACCTATGACACAGCTAGCCCCTCTGTCCGTCTACTGAGCCATTCAAAAATGTTACCTGATATGTCTAAACTTATACTATCAATTATAGAAGCTACTTCTCATGTATGGCTATCAAAATAAATTCTAATTAATTAAAATCAAATTAAAATTTTAGTTTCTCCAACCCATTAGCACATCTCAAGTAATCAGTAGCAACACAAGGCCAGGTGCTACTGCACTGGATAGTGCAGATTTAGGATATCTTCATCATTGTGGACAGGGCTCTTGAACAGGCCTAACCCAGAGCACAGTGTGTGTGTGTGTGTGTGTGTGTGTGTGTGTGTGTGTGTGTGTGTATTACTACTTTAACAGGACTGTTCTAAAAATCAATTAGGGCATTTCTAGTTTTCATAAGGATTTCACAAGGCTATCTTTCACAGTAGAGAATTATTGTACTTTCTCATTGTTCTTTGTCTTACATATTATATAAATGGATGAAATTCCTTGTACTTATAATTAGAAGTGAGCTATGCCAAATCTATAACACAAATAACTTTTAATACATATTCTCGTTCACAGAATCCCCTTACCTTGAGAACTCAAATAGTCTACAATCCATTTACTTTCCTAAGTGTTTAAAAAGCTATGTTATAATCAGAAACACCTTTCATGGTGTGTGGCTAGTCAATAAAAGTTCTTTAAGAATTTCTCATTAAACACAAACAAACTGCCAAAAGAAAACATGAAGCAGATATTTGAGTACTTTTAAGTAGGCACTCTAGAAGACCAGAATGTACCAACAAAATAAAGATGAATTTTTCTTCCTCTAATCTTTTTACTATTTAGCCATCCAAGAGCAAATTAATTCTAATAAAGGATCAAGACAATACAAAAATATTTTAAAAATTAGTGAAATTGAAAATAATAAAAATCAAAAAATAAACTGTATAGACTTCTAGCAAGAATGAAACGGACATAACACTAGAGATACTCACAAACTTTTGAAAGCAAAGGAATTCTATGCATAACTGTATCCTCATAAAATCTGAAAATTAAGTGGACCAATTTTCAAAAGCCACTAAGGTTAATCACTCTTTCAAAATGAAGTGAAAATCTGAAGTCTTAAAACTCTTAAATAAATGTAACCCATAGCTTAAAATCCTATTATGCAAGTTTCCAGAGCCATCGGCTGGCTGCTCACATGGGCCTTTCATGGACATGTAAGATACAAACTATAGTGCATAACATATAAGAATAAGGATGAAAAGAAATAATATACCACAACACAAAGTCAAGTGGTATTTTAGCAAAAAAACACTTCAATATTTGAATTTTTATCAGTGTAGCCCACCATATTAAATGTTAAAAGGAACAATATGCAGTGCCAGGCACAACGGCTCACGCCTGTCATCCCAGCACTCAGGAGGCAGAGGCAGGAGGATTGCTGAGTTCAAGGCTTGCCTGGGCTACATAGTGAGCTCAGGGCCAGCCTTAACTACAAAGTGAGACTCTGCCTCAAAAAAAAAAAAAGGAACAATATGCCCAAGCTTTATGCTTTTGCTATGCCAAAGTGTCTCTTTGGAGCCCTGTTACCATTTTTATCTGGCTTCTTTTTAAACATACCATGCAGAAATCATTTCTTCCTCACTGTTGCTACTTCCTCCTCCAAAATGTTGCACAGGTCCTTCAATGCTCTATAATGACTATTAAAATCCTAGTTAAGAAGGTGGGGATTTAGTTCAGTGGTTCTCGTGTTCACCTCATAAGTGCAAGGTTGTGAGTTCAATCCCTGGTATAAAATAAAAACAGAAATCGTAGCTAAAATTGTATTATAGAATATTTCTTATTAAGATATATTTGTTTTTTATGCCTCCTTCCTTAGGCAAGAAAAATTGGAAGGTAATCATTTTCCCAGCGGAGAGAACGGATTGAATAAAAGTATAGCAGAGCTACTCTGCTCAGGAAATGAGAAAAGGTATGTTTGTAAAATTGATTGGAAATAATTGTTCCAACAAAGTGATATTTCCAGCTAAATTAACATGAGCCTTTATTTTTCTTTAAGATGTGAGTTATAGAATAGACAATTCAGCATGAAGTTCATGGCTTCATGTAAGTGAACTGGAATCTGGACACAGAAGTTCAAGTCAATTTTTCACTCTTAATTAGTGAAAGAGGATCCATAATTATAGGAACATTATAGAAGTCAAGATGGAGAGAGCCTGCCTGGGCAGACAGCAAGAAGGGATCCAGGAACGAGAGTGGATCACAACTTTTATAAACTGCCTGGCAATGAAACCATGAAAATGTTCCTTTCACCCCGGGTTATGTAAAGAAGAGTATGCCAAGTAAGCATGGAAGTAATCCTTCAACTTCCTGTTACAGTGATCAGATTCTTATTATTGTATTAAGGTTCATTTTTCTTCTTATATTTAAAAGGAATTTGAAGGGGGAAATGATGTATTAGGAAAGCCAACATAAATGATCAAGGTTTTACAGACAGGTATGTCTAGGAAATAGACTGCATAAAAAATTGGTGTGGCTAGTGAGGAAAATAAATGACTTTTTGAGTCAATGGAGGATTATAGACCAACTTTTCTCCAATTCAGTCAACAAAAAAAAATGTACTTACAGGAAACACATAACGACAGCTTGATGTTAGGAAAAATTGACAATAAGCACTCAAACACTAGAGTCTGAGGGAGAGGACATGAATTTCCTTCTAACGGACATTTAATTAGAAGTGATATAAATGGTTTTGAGGATTTCCCCTAGCTGTACATTTCTAAAAAGAGATGGAAATGTTTTGATGTCTGTATTTGAGAATACTCACTGTTCTTTATTGCTGTTTATTTTTTAATTGAATTCCTATGTCCTACAAATTCTAATAGGAATTCCAGGTAGAGTGTTTCAAGAGTTCCAGTTTCTTACCGCTCCCTGCTAGTCGGCCCTGTGTCATATGACTTCTCAGTTCTTAAAGAGGCAGAGTCTGTTTTTCTCACTAGCCATGAAATGTATGTGGGTCACAAAGATGTCAGCAGGTGTGATGGTCATAGAGGATTAAAAACATCACATGTGTTTCTGCTTCTTTTCTTGTTTTGCCTCAGCTGGTCTTCTGAAGGATGAGAGATGTGGAGCAGAACTGTGACACCTATTTCACACCATCAGCCAGGCAGCAGTCAGCCAGTATCTCAACACATGGGCCGCCACAGTCAAGGTCAACAGAACCCTCGAACCAGCTTGCAGGAGGTCAAGCTCTTTTGGAAGAAAATTTTAGTGTCGTTGCTCTCTTTGTGTCTCCTCTTCTCTATGAAGAGAGATCTTTACTGGAAGGCTGGTACTGTGCTAATGTAGAGTGCTTTTCTGGTCAGCAGAATTGCACTTACCTCTGTTGCTTTCTGCAGTGATGTAGGTCATCACGCCAGGCTTTCGGTCATCACCTGCTCTACATAATTCTTCTTACCAAGATGGCTTCACTTGAAGAAACTATATAAGGGGATCTATAGATGGAGAGAAAGGTAAGACAAGGAGAAGGGGAAGAAAATTGTTTAAGATCTTGTTTGCACATAAACAACCAACTTCACACAATGGATCCAATCATTATGTACTGCTTACATGTACTAATTGAATTTTTTAAAAAAAGATGCAAATCTCTTTACCTTCTCCTTGTCTACCACACTAGGATTCTTTAGGCCACCTGGGCATGGGGACATGGAGAGCATTTATGTTTCTTCATACACCTGTCTGAAACTCCAGAGTGCAAGAGTGAAAGAAGCTACTAAAGGCTCTCTGTACTGGTCTCATTTCTCTATGAATCCTGCTGGTATGAAGAACATAAGTATGATGCTTCTCATCACTGTAATCTGGGAATCAAAATCTAGTCTTGAGTGAAGAGCAATGAACAGATCTCTCCTGTCTTTGGATTATCCTCATGCCTGTCCAGACTTTTATTCTTTAGTCCACACATCAAGATTCAATCAGATCCACATTCCCTTAATTCCTGAAGATCATACACTCAAGCCCTCTTCTTCCTCTTTGAAATTTCTCTTTTATTAATTTTCAGGAGTGTTATTAGCCTTTTTTATGCAATATTACTTAAAGCACCAGCTCTATGCTACCTTGCCTTCAAGTCTTTCTTTTAGAGTTACAAAATATCTGGCTTTGGTTAATCAGCAGCCTGTGTTTTTGATATAAATGTCAGGAGATTATTTTGGAATCCACAGAAAGAATGTGTCTTTTTCCTTTCTCTGCACTCTTAAATGTGGAATATTCCTGGTATAGTAATTAGGTGAGGTAACAGACAAGAATTATAAAATTAGAGGTGATTACTTGTAGTTAATATCTAACAATTTTATTTTAACTTTATAAATAAAATACAATCCATACATTAATTAGTTCTATTTTCTGTTCCACAATAAATATATATTTCAAGAGAAAATATTCAATGTACAAACAGCATACAATATATATTAATTAAAATAATTTAGATGGTGTGGTCCAAAAGGATTTATAACAGTAAACCCCTGACTTACATTTGAGTTGCAAACCTTCACAGATACAAAGAGACCTCATGTTACATAGATGTGGGTAAATACTGGAAGTAGCCCGCATCTGCCAGATACTGTCATATTTGTGCTATTATGTGTTTATTGTGCTTAAATGAAAAGAGTTCTTTTGCACAGTATTTGCATTTGTGTTTTGTGTGTGTGTATGTGCGCTTTACATTTATTTTTTGTCAATGGTGTGTAAAACTCACTTTGTCAGACTTAGGAACCAATCTGACTTAAAAATATTCTCCCAGAACAGGACTCATTCAGAAGTCAGGGACTTGCTTTACAATGTTAATAAATAAAAGTTAAAATCAAAATCCTGTATATAAATTTTAAAGCAACAGAAAAAGACAAATTAACTGGTAAAGATAGAAATAAAAAGACCAAACAACAAAACAAAACCCAGCAGAGTTTGGTGGCATTGAAATAAGAAAAATAATTTCAAGAATGGGGTTAAATGTGTTAAATATATCATTTAGAATGGGGAACAATTCTCTTGAAGATAAGTATATTTGAGTGGGCACACTTATTTAAACTCTTAAAAGCGTCTCGAAATCTTGCTTTTGTTATATATACTATATGCTTTAAATATTCTTTAATGCTTATGATTGAGTTGAACTGTAAGTTACTGCTCAATGCAAATTGCACATTGAATCATAATTTCAAAGTTACTGTTATACTGTTTTCATGAAATCAAGCTAAAATACTTTCTGTGTGCTAAGGAATACTTTTAGTAATTAGGAAAGAAGCCAGCAGAGGTAGAATCTTTTAAGGATAACACATTATGACAATTTCATTCCACTTAAGTGACTTTTCAATTTTATAAATATTTCTTTACTAATTTTTGTTTTCTATGTGAATGTTTATTGCATATATATGTCTAAGTGGATCTAAAAGAGAGAAAATCTAATTTGTACTCAATTATCCATAAGATTTACAAATTAAAAAAATAAAAACAAGACTGGTACGAGTCAGGCATAGTGGCTTAAACTTGGCAGCCCAGTTACTCTCGGGAGGCTGAAAGAGGAGAATCCCAAGCTTTCTTTAGAAATACTACCTTTAAGAAGTGAATACTAACTCTAAGAAATACTGCCTCAACATAAAACTTTTTTTAAAAAGAGGCTGTGGGTGTAGCTCAGTGGTAGAGCATGTGCTTGACATGCATAAGGCCTTGGGTTCTATCCCCAGTACTGTAAAGAAAAAGAAATATGGGGCCAGAGGGTTAGCTCAGTGGTTCCGGCGCCTGCCTCTCAAGCATAAGGACCTGAGTTCGATCCCCGGTTACCACATATAATGCTGGGCGTGGTGGCTCATGCCTGTAATCCCAGCACTTGGGAGGCAGAGACAGGAGGATTGCTGAGTTCGAAGCTTGCCTGGGCTACATAGCGAGCTCAGAGCCAGCCTGAACTACAAAGTGAGACCCTGTCTCAAAAAAAAAGACGTAGTAAGAATAGTTTGTAAGATTATTTGAGCTTGTGCAGGAAACGTTGACATTCAGTTCATAGACCAACCTTCAGGTAAAATTCCCTCACCTAGAAACAACTGGAAAGTATAGGTAATAGCCATCCATACTCAGTCTTTAAACTCAAAATTGAAGGGAAACTGTGCCTAGGTAAGATATGCAGATAGTTAAATAAGTCCAACATGTTTCGCTTGTATCAATCAAAAATTCAAACAGACCTGTCCCTAATATGTTAGTCAGACTTGGTAACAAAGAAAGTACTGGAGACTATGGCTGAGGATGCTTGAGATTTAAGGTGAGAAATGAGGATTTTTTATCCTTCACTCTTTCTGTTTTGTTTCCCCTACACCAGTACTTTGGTTGGATGCCATATTTTACTGGTGTGTTGACCTAATCTTTCAGACCTTTGGAATCTGAATTTTAGCTCGCCCCAGATTTACACTGACTAGAGAACTTTTCTACTTGCAAAGGAAGTCCTGAAAAGTGCTACCAGAAAACCATCTGTTTTCCAAATATTGTTTGTCTTGCCCACGTTTCCTTGGTGAAATATTAGCTTTACCAATACTTTGTAGTCCAATTCAACCGTGCTATCCAAGAAAGTAATTCTTTTTTCTACCTGTTGTTCTGTTGGTGAACAGACATGAAAAGGCATGAACAGGCATGACAGATATGAAAAATTCAAAACAGAAGTAGGAAGACTGTGTCAAAACAGAAATAGTCAGGGGCTGGAGATTTAGCTCAGTGGTTCCAGCACCTGCCTAGCAAATACAAAGTCCCTGGTTCAATCCCTGGTAATCACATACAACAATACTGGGTGTGGTGGCTCATGCCCACCAGCAATCAGTACCACTAACATAAGGCTTGGCATGGTGGTTCATGCCTGCAACCCCGGCATTTGGGAGGCAGAGGCAGGAGGACTGCTGAGTTTGAGACTTACCTGGGCTACATAGTGAGCTCAGGGCCAGCCTGAACTATGAAGTGAGACTATGTCTCAAAAAAAAAAAAACCAAAAACAAAAAACAGAAACAGTCAGAAGCCCAGAAGCCCAAGAGAACTACTGCCATCATGGCCACTGTGACCTCTAAACCTCTCACCAAAAATTGATGAGGACAGGGGGGAAAAAAGTGAATTATGTGGGTTTTATGTTATACCTCTAAAGAGAAGACAAAATGTAATGACTACCACTGTGTGTGAAGGGGATCTCTGGCTGGACTGAAAGTAAATAGTTGTCCATTTTAATGTCCACTTTAGTGGCATGGGGTAACAGCCCATGCCATAGCTACCCATAGACCAAATCTTACTCCCCATCTGCTGACTGGTTCTAATTGCTCACCTGGAGTTTATGTTTATGGGACAGGGAACAAGCTGCCTCTTCATGCTATTTTATTCGTGTTCTCAAGCCCCAACTCTCATGATTTTACAAATATGATTCTTCTTTATAATGAAATGCAACTGTGCACATCTAATTTTATGGTTCAGTGGATCAGATAATTCTGAGTTCATCACAGGTTATTTAGACTGCACAATCATTGGACAGTTCATAATTAGGCATTCAGTTTATTTGAACCCAAGAACCAGGCAGAAGTTGCTGCTCAAATAGAGGAATCTGTTGTCTGAAGATGGAGTCCAAGAAGCTTTCTCGTCAGCTTCCTGTTGATGCTTGCAAGAGGGCTCCTGTACCTCTCTTCTGGACATGACATTCCAGTTCTATTGGGTATTGTGAGTCGAGTAGCAAGAAAGGTAACTGAGATCCAGAACCTGAAGAGAAGTGTAATTTTACGCCTCTTTCAGGAGTGATTTTTAGGCCTCTCCAGGAGACATTTAGTGGATAGAAGATAGAGTGATTAAGGATTGCATTTTGCTCTGCTTTAGAAAATAACACTTCCCAGGAAACTTCTTAAACCTGGACTCACCAGGTAGTTGGTTGACTTAGAGAAAGCATGTTACTTAGAAGAAATCTCTGCCAACATTGCTATCTCCCTGATTTTCCTGATTTCTTCAGTGATGGTGAAATCCAGGTCTGGCTGAGCCAACTGCACTACACATCAGTCTCCTAGGTCCTGAGAGAGCCCTTGGACCTCAGTAGACTAAGTTGAGACCAAAGCAAGCATTGAGCTAATGGGCATGCCATGGCCAGAGATTGCCCAGTCCTCCCCAACACTGGACCCATCCTCTGACAACCATAGACCAATCCCCAAATAGTCACTGCAAACGCCTCCCACTGCTTGGGCTATATAAATCCCTATACTGCATCATTAAACAGAAGTGTTCCAGAAACCTCCCCAGAGTATGGTGTGCATTTGTGACTCTTTGCCTCACCCTCCCATGTGCAGCTCTATGACGGCAACACTCCAGGATACTAAGAAAGTTTCAGTATTTCAACTTCATTTCACTCAAACTTCAGACAGTGAATCGCTCAGACTGTTGGGTCTATTGACAAATATTTAAGTTAATAAGTTCAAAATTCTAAGAATTGAAATGGGTCTCTGTGGTGGAAGACCTGGCTTTACTGAATCCCCAATATTTTAAATATTCATGTCAATAATTGGTCCTAGCACAAGCTTTTATTTATCTTTCTTACTGAAATGCCTTTCATTATCTATCATAAATCATGCCCTGGCTAGAAGAGTTGGTTGGTCCCAAACTTCTTTAGCAAACAGACTTCTTTATTTCCAGATCAGGCCTTGTGTTTTGTGTGTCAGGGCTGTGTTGAGTCTAAACCCCACCATTAGCTGGACAGCACAAGGGATGATGGAGGTGTGACCTGAAAAGAGCTGACATCAGCTTGTGAAGCAACTTCACTTGTGTCCAACTCTTACAATCATTATAAGCTTTTAGTAGAGAAGATGGATGTACTCCTCAGTAGAGGACCAAAGATTACCTCGGCCAGCAGGCCAGTCAAGGAAACTGAGCAAAATCAAAATTCTCAAGCCATTTCTAATTGGCCAAGTAATCAAATTCTCATGTCTCAGTGTTTATATCTAGATATCCCCCCAAAGCCTCATGAGATCATGGAGATTTGGAAAGTTATTGGCTGATTTGGAAAGTGACTGGCACTGGGTGATGGGGACATGATAGTTCACTTGCTGTTAGGAGTTGGGATCTGTTTAGAATAGGAGGATAACCACACAAGTGACCCACAAAGGGTATCTCTCCCTTTCTGCTTCTTGCCTGCCATGTTTGCCTTCCTACACCATAACCCTGGGCCATTCTTGGAGCCAGCTGACAAGGGACTAAAATAAGAGCTGAAATAAATCTCCTTTTCTTTAAGTTGTAGGTGTTGAGTATTTTGTCCTGCAACAAGGTAAGTAGATCAGACACAGGATATTAGTCTTCCTACAGATGCCTTTAATAGAAGAGAGAGGTATGCTCAGTGGAACATGGAAAATGCACTGCTTAGCAACCCTCTGAGACCCCAACCTCTGTCCTCAGACTTACTTTCCCTGCAAATTGAGGGGATAAGGGATTCCTCATATGTACCTGCTATCCAGGCTTTCAGACCGTCCACTCTAGGTCTTGGCTGTGTGTCACAGATTCCATTATCTTGTCTCTCTGTGCATACTCACCAGAATGAGAAAAAGAAGCCAGGGGATGCATACAGCCTTTTCAATCCATCCACCACCATCATCGTTGTGAGGAAGTACGCCCAACGCCAGAACCCCTACTTGCTTCTACCTAATCACAGGCAATCATTTCAGTAACTGTTATGCCATTGAATTAAATGTGTCTCTAGAATATTTCTTACTTCTCTGTACATCGTCAGTGCGTTCTTCCAATATAGGGTTTCTTTTTTGGGGAATCTACTTAAATTCAAACAGCATCTTCTGAGGAATGTAATACCTTAAACATCTCTGTTTTAATCAGCATTCTCTAGGAAACAAAAGCAATAGGATGAATGAAAAACTAAGTGGACACATAGACACATGATGAAGGATTCACTTACATGGCTCTGCAGTCCAACTCATAATCTGCTCTCTGGAAGACAGAACTACAAAAACACTGTGAGTATAGTTCAATCCCAGACCCAAGGAAGACTTAGAAATCTCTGTTCACATCTGCAGTGCTGAGAACAAGGTATCATGGTATAAAATCTCAGTCAAAAAATTCTCTCTGGACTGGGCTTGACACAACTCCATGGCCATCCTGTTCCATCAGTGGTGAGAAAGCCAACTTTCATGATGTTCACAGGATGTTGAATTTGTGTTTTTTAAATTTTGTTGGTGAAAGATGCAATGGGAATCATGCTTCACTGCCCACAAAACTTGAGGTTCTTACCAATAATCAGCTGCTTCTTGCTTCAATAAATGTTTTAGGAATTCCCATAAGACTTGGTTAACTCACAGTTTTGAAAATTGTAGCTCTGAACAATTTTTCCAGACTTTTCATTGCTTTGAAGGAGGAAAGGATTATCAAAGGGTCTTTTTTGCATAAGCCACCACAGATTACGTGTGATGTTACAAAAGCCTAGATTTATGAATTTAGCAAAATGTTCCTAAGCATCCACCCCAGGAATCTAATAAAAAATGTTAAAATTTGCTAAGGACTGGGTGTACAACTTGAGCTAATTAGGTACAAACATCATACAAATATTTGTATGAAGCTTCCTGAATATTGCCTATTATTATTTATTGAGAGCAGATAGCCCTGAAGGCAAAAAGAATAACACAACTGATACTGCTCTGTGACAGACCAACCCAAATTTTAGTGTCATAGGACAAAACTATCTCTCATGAACTTTGTCAGTGAAGAGTTTGGAAAGGATTTTAGATTGGAACCAGATGATAGCTGTAGCTGGAACGTTTGAACAGCTAGGAATTGTGAGCATCTCTTCTTCTTCATGTGGCCTCATGACTCATCGAATGCTCTCTGCATGTGCAATGGCTTAGCCTTCCTTACAACATGCTAACCTCCACTCTGAAGACAGTTCATACGGCTTGAGAAGTCCTCAAGAATGAGAATTTCGGCATGTAATTCGGAAATGGCATCAAATTTCATGATTTAGCTCTTGAGAATCATATAGCATCATATTTATTCCATTTATTGATTACAAATGAGTCATAAACCTACTCATTTTCATGTGGAGAGAGCCAAACTGTATTTCAGATGCAAGAATGGCAAAGTTCTAGAAGCACATGCACAAGTAGGGATAAGTTTTGCAGCCATTTCTAGAAAATAACAGTCTGACACTCAGAAACCAATTTGAAAATTACTGTAAATCTTGAGAAGTGATAGGTAAAATATGTGACACAATAAAGGGATAATAGGTGTCTTTGATCCTCCATAAAAATCCATAATCTGCGAACTCTAAATAGTCCTTTGCCCTTGATATCTGAAGAACTGGTTTTCAGATTTACCTTAGACTGAGTGGAATGGGCTTTAGTTTTTATTGTAAATTAATGATTTGCCACTGCGATGAAGTAGATTTGCCAAACCAGTTTCACTTTTTGACTCATCGCTAAGTATATTTTACCCCATTACTCCTCTGGCTTCTGTTAATATATGCCCACAAGTTGAAACATTGCTTCCAAGTGAATGGCTCAATTTAAAATGCAGAAAATTATTTCAGTAAAACATGATGAGGATGATGAAATGCTTCATGTACAGTTCTTCTTTGGAGCCACTACGATGCTGACAAGTTTTGTTCTTCGTTTGGTATTGAAATGTTGCCACCTTCATTAAGCTTGCTGCCAGGAGTAACTGCTGGGGAACAATTTGCTCCCTATTTCCTACCTACAAATTGCCTGTGGAGTTGGGCCTGTGAAGCTGAGATGGAAATTCGATATGCAGGTCAAGTCAGGCCTCATACACCACAATGACTAGCTTTTCTAGAGAGGCAACATGAAGTCTCTGGAAATGGCAGCAATTCTGCAAGGGGCTGTGTCGTAAGTTTTTACTGGTGTTTATTTTTTATTCTGAAACGCAACTCAATACTCCCAAAGGGAATAATGTGAAGGTATGACATACAACATCCCTAGGCAGCAGGTATACCTTCAACCTCTCTGAAAGCCAGATTAAATCTCATCAGCAGCCCTGAATTCTGGCTCCACACTTACCCTTTCTCTCTGATGCAGTGACATCAACGTGTTGTTAAAAACCATTGTCCTGAATTTGATGGCAATCATGATTATGGATTTAAAAAACATATATATTTTAATGAATTTTATTTGCAACCCTAAAAGGTAACGTTGACTAGTATGCAACTGTGGCTGTATTTTAACTAGTATAGCACTGCATGTAACCCTTTAACAATATATAACTTGATTTTATTCATTTGCTGTTATGTTCATAAAATGTGCACAAGTTGTTTATGGACTCTATTTTTTTTTTGAGATAGGGTCTCGCTTTGTAGTTCAGGCTGACCCTGAGCTCAATATGCAGCCCAGTTGCAAGCCTCGAACTCAGCAATCCTCCTGCCTCTGTCTCCCGAGTCCTGGGATTACAGGCATTAGCCATGAAGCCTGGCATCTTATGGGCTCTAATTTAAAAGTATCTAATAGAGTAGGTAGCTGGCATTAGGTGAATAATAGATGCTAATTTTTACATCTTCAGTGTTTGTACATCTTTAAACAAAACTCAATCTGTTTGTCATTGGACTCAAAGGACCTCCACTTGCCATTATTTTAACGGCTCCAGGATTTAGGTTTGGACTCACTTGATTTTCATTAATAGCCAAATCTACTCTTCCTTAGATGCATTTTTATAAACATATCTATAGAGGCTGAACTGCCTTCTTAAACTCTGTGTTTGACTAGTTATAATAACAAGTAGTTTCTTAGAAGAAAATTGAGAATTACACATCTTTATTCATCCATTAATTCCTCTTTCCTTTGTTTTCTAAGTCTGTGGCACAACAAATTCTATAGAAATCTTTTCAGTACTATGTAGCATGTACTTGGGGACTACCCTAGCATCATATATGTGTTATCTCATTCACACCCATCAAAGCAGGTATGATTACTCACTACCATTTTACAGGTGAGTGTGAAGATATCAAGAACATCAACATCAAACAGTCCATTCAAGGTCAGACTACTAAGGCAGAACTAAGATTGGAACCTTGAGGCTTTATGCCAAGATTTTATGCTCTGAAAACAATCTGCTAAACTCTACTGTCATCTTCAGGGACAGTTTTTCCTGAATCTACTTGTTTCTGGAGCTCTTTTTTCCCAATCATCTCCATAGTCCTGTATAGGTCAGTAGAGAGGGCAGCGAAGACATCTGTTTGCATGAGATACAGTACCCTGACTGGGTAAATAAGGACCACTCCGCTAACTTACATGGAGAGAGTTGCTGTGTCTCTTGGAGTTCCTATGGCCTCTTCAGAGCCAGCTAGAGTAACTAGAAAATCATGCCTGACAGGACAAAGATGGGGAGGGCTCAGAGCTTATTACTGCTACTCTGAAGCCCCCAAAACCCAACAGATCATTATGAACACAGCCTTATAAATACCTTGAACAGAGGGGAAACCTGATTTGAGCCCTCAGAGCAGTCAGTCCAGCGGCCATTTCTCCCAGCAGGTGGGCCAAGCTATTAACACAAAAGGTGTCATGGATGCCCCACACCACCCCTGCAATATTTGCCTTGGATTCAGCAGGATTTAAACATAAACCAGAAGAGAGAATATAAATAAGAAAACAAAACAAAACAAAAACACCTGAGCACATTCAGCTGACTTTTGACAAAGGGAGGAAAGATAGCTTCTATAATAAGTGCTGCTGGAAAAATTGGCTGTCCACATGCAGAAGGCTGAATTTGACCCATATCTTGTAATGTCTGCTAAACTAAATCAAAATAGATCAAAGAACTGTATGTTAAAGCAGAAACAGCCTACTGAAAGATAAAACAGTTATTTGTTAGCTCCAAAATACTCTGCCTCCTTTCTGTATATTAGCAGTGTGGGCCCCTGGTTATCATTACAAAATGTCCCTATGATTAGATAACCCCAGGAGAAATTTGTGTCCAGATTTAACACTAAGACTAGATATGTTATACACACACAGACATATATATATATATATATATATATATATATATGTGTGTGTGTGTGTGTGTGTGTGTGTGTGTGTGTGTGTGTATGCATGTATATATATATGAATGTATATATATATATGGCATTTACTTATTTCTTTAAGTACAGTATCTTCTTAGAAGTCATTAGCAAATGAGACGCCTGCTGTCCTGCAATAGTTATAATTTTCTTTTATAACCCCTGTTTAAAAAGATTAAGTGGTTATTCTAGTTTTGGTTTGGGAAGGCTGGTTTATAATATAATACAACTTTTATTATCTGTTTGGTCATTGACTGAGGAATACATTATTATGTTAGATTTATTAAACCCAGAATTATGGTAAGTATTACCAAGATATAATTAGGGAATGTAATTTCCTAACATAAGGTTTCATTCTGCTTAATCTTAATTTCAAATGGATGAAAGAGTAAAATAATTAGGGAATGTATATTTTGGAAAATTAGCAGTTTAAGAAATGGATTAATTTAAGACTGGGGATTTAGTTCAGTGGTTCCGGCATCTGCCTGGCAAGCTCAAAGTTCCAAGTTCGATTCCCAATATCGCATATCACAATGTTGGGCATGGTGGCTAATGCCTATAATCCCAGCACTCAGGAGGCAGAGGCAGGAGGATTTCTGTGAGTTTGAGGTTAATTTGGGCTATGTAGTGAGTTCAGGGCCAGCCTGAGCTACAAAATGACACCTTGTCTCTAAACAAAACAGAACAAAAATTTCATTTAATTTAATTGAAAGAGCTACATGTGGCTAGTAGCTATTATTTGTCACCTCACAATTTAGCTTTAGATTGTGCATTGATAAAAAGACAGGCATGAATTTGTGCTCTTTTCTATCTATATTTCAAAAATTTATTGACAGGAGAAAGGGAGCCAGCCAGGCCAGGAAATTCAATTGTTTCAATCTCCTTCAGAGTTCAGCAAAGATACAAGTTACAACTTACTTGGAAGGTGGTTTCTACATTCCCAATATTCTTCCTTCAAGAAGTAGATATGAGATGGGCCGGGGTTTAGCTCAGTGCTTTTGGTATCTGCCTGGCAAGTGCAAGGTCCTGAGTTCAATCCCCTTTACCATGTACCACAATGCTGGGCATGGTGGCTCACACCTGTAATTTGATCACTCAGGAAGCAGAGGCAAGAGGATTGTGAAATTGAGGCTTACTTGGGCTACCTAGTGAATTGAGGGCCATTTTTAACTACAGAATGAGACCCTGTCTCAAAACAAACAAAAAACCTTAAAAAATACTAATTTTTTCAACTTGTTAGATCATGAATTAAAGCTCTCTCTTTTTTAAATTGAATTCTTTATTGTACAATTTATATACACCTCACAATCATATATAACATTGGGGAATTTGTACCAGTATATGACACAAGTTAATTCTCATTTTTACCCATATCCCTACCTGTGCACACCTCCCCAACCACTTTATACATACTCTTTTATTTTCTTTCTGAATCATATTTATTCCTTCCCCTCATTACATTCCCACACCAAATTTCTGATGGAAATTTCCCACTCTATAAAAGCTGTCATACTTTCTAGAACTCATTGCATCTACAGGTGTTCATATCAAAGAGAAGATCCGGTATTTGCCTATCTGTGGTCTATTTATTTCACTGATTAGTATATCCTCCAGGTATCTCCATTTGCACATAAATGAATTGATCTTGTCATTCTTTATGACAGACTAATACTCCATTTTATTTTTAAAAAAATCTTCTTTATCCAGTCTCCAGTTGATGGGCATTTGGGTTGTTTCCAAGATTGAGCTATCACGAACTGAGCTGCTATGAACAAGGGTGTACATCTGTCTTTCCAATGTGAGTTTTTAAATTCTTTTGGGTATATTCCTAGCAGGGGGATAGCTGGGTCAAATGGGACCCCTAGTCCTAGTTTTCTGAGAAATCTCCCCACAGATCTCCACAATGGTTGCACAAGTCTGCAATCCCACCAACAGTGGAGACGGGTTCCTTTCTCCCTACAGCCATGCCAGCATTTATTGTTGGTTGATTTTGTGATAGCAGACGTTCTTTGTGGACTGAGATGAAATCTCAGTGTTGTTTTCATTTGCATCTCTCGAATGACCAGTGATGTTGAACATTTCTTCATATGTTTCTTGGCTGCTTTGACTTCTGCCTCTGAGAAGTGTCTGTTCATTTCAGATGCCCATTTTTGAACTGGGTCTTTAAACTTGGGGAGGCTGATCTGTTTGAGTTCTTTATATATTGTAGATAATAGCCCTTTGTCTGATAAACAGCTAATAAAGATTTTTTTCCCATGTTGTTGGTTGTTTTCTAGCAGTACCAGCGACTTCTGTGGCTGTGCAGAAGCTTTTTAGTAGAATGAGATCCCATTTGTTGATTCTTTCTGCTAGTTCTTGTGCTGTAGAGGTTTTATTCATAAAGTCTCTGCCTAAGCCAATGTCTCCAAGAGTTTTACCTAGCCTGTTTTCCAGCAGGCTTATTGTTTCTGTTTTAATGTTTAAGTCTCATATCCACTGTCAGAAAATGTGTGAGAGTAAATTATTGATTCCATTTATATAAGAATCTCTCTTGTCAGTCCATTAAAATAATTATAAAACCAA